>JAOEGT010046457.1:0-20861 GCA_025447795.1 Speoplatyrhinus poulsoni
ACGCGCTCGTTGATCTCGCTGCACAGCTGGAAGTTGTTCATGAAGATGTGCTGCATGGTGACGGCCTCCAAGATCTGACAATAAGGAATCACGTCAGTGCATTACATGCAAGACATTAAGCTTTCCCAAAACGGTAAGACATTTTAAGGACCTTTGCTGTGAACCTACTAACCCCGGGGTTGAGGAACAGATTGATGTGCTTGTGGAGTAGAGCTTGGTTCTGCTGGTTCCCTGCACAGAAGTTCTGCAGGAACCCATGGGCTAGCTTCATGATCTCCTGCATGCGCACGTCTTCACCCTGGCGTGCATCGTGCATCACACACACACACACCACTAAACACTCGTAACGTCCCAACATTAATAACGGCTTAGCTTTGTAGCTTAGCGTAGCTAATAGCATGTGTGATGAATCAGTCGAGTGTGGCACCTTCTCGTAGGGGATCTGAAGGAGCTCCAGCACAACACCGTGAGCTCCCATGTTCCTCAGCAATCTCTGCTGCTGTTTTTTACTCTTCTTTCCCGACGTCCCCTCCTGGATGCAGAGCTTACTGAGACGCACCAGGACCTGGACACACAGACCGCAAGGGTTGTCATGACAGCACTCATTACATGACATTACAGACAAGCGAGATTCAAAGTCAAAAGCGCAAATGAGCAGTTACCTCCTTTACAACTCTGTAATTATAACTGCTGGTGCTTTCTGACTTCTTCTTATCAAAAACACATGGATCTCCCTAGAGACAAACAATCAATGGGGACATGTCAGAGGAATTGCACTGGTGATGTGGCCTTGCATTTGCTGTTTAGCACAACCGCTTTATCATTTTTCCAGCGCAGTGGGTTGTACCTTATTTTTGTTGTCAGATTCGTTGAGTCCGTCCCCATCGTTTCCATCTTCTCCTTGCCTCTTGTAAACCCACAGTTCAGACTTCTCCACTATGGAGCGCAACTGGTCCAGGTCCATCTTAATCTGCTTGTAGTTATCAACATCCTGACTCGTTACCAGAAGCTGCACCTATGTTTTAAACACGTCATCTGCGTTCATTTGAAGTCAGATTTATGGCAAATTACACAAAATAAATACAGCAGTTTTTTTGGTGAATGCAAGTGTGGCTAACACAATTTGGTAAAAGGATTTCAGGTTTTACTATACCGAAAATGTAGAAAGCTACTACTTTAGGGATGCTTGGAAAATCTAAACCTTTTGAGTTGATAATCCTTAAGGGCATGGTTATTATTCATGTATGATTAGGCATTTCTCTATGCCTTGTGAAATGTTCCATTATATTACAGCTATTTCTCTTCTTCTGCTTCTAATGTGTAATGGATGGCTTTGCCATTTACACAGACAAGTGGTTTGTATATGGTGTCACATCACAGACAGGTAGGGGAGTGCAATTGAGGTTCCCCGAACCACACATACTTGTACATTGAGAGAACAGGGAGTCGTATTTATTGCATGTATTTACTGTATGTGATTAGGCAAATTACATGCTTTCCATATGATATTCCACAATATCCTTACATATAAAAGAGTTTAAAACAGATCATGACATTATATTTAAAAATGAAGCACTTCCACTTAAAGGCATTTATGTTAGGTTATTTATGTTATGTTAGGTTAGAAGAACACTGTAGCTTCATTGCTAAGAGTTACACAATGCAAGCAGACAATCAAACAGCTTGGAACCACATTTACCGCGATGGCAAAAGAGACAGTGGCCAGACACAGAATTAAAAATAGTCTGGCTGTTTCGGACAGTTTTCATTCCTTTGTAGACATCATTGATGTTGTATTGAAACACCTCAGAAACTATATAATGTAGGCCTCATGAGAGAACCACGCGAATGCCAATGTAACTGCTAATCGTGCCTAATGCCGGGTACACACTAGAAGATCATACCAAATAAACTGAATTAAAAGATTTGGCAAAAACAGAATACCTCACACTAACCGATTCCATTCCTCTACAACCCAATCCCGAATTCCAAAACCGGAAATCTCGCAAGTCTCCCGTGACAAACGTGACTTTAGTGTAAACATGGCAACATGGCTTTCGAAATAGTTTCTTCAGAATTGTATAAAGAAAAACTGAAAAGAAAGTGGACAAAGTCACAGAGACGGTGTGAAAATGAAAATAATATCCCTGTTACAATCTGAATAAAACACACTACAACTTCACAACATAATCACAACAGAAGCCACTATGGACCATGGCTCTGTCTTCTGGAAGCACGACACAAAACCGTGGACATTTGTATCGCGGCTTTGGTCTCGGTTTCAGAACCGTTACACCCCTAAGAATATGGCATGTTGAGTTTGTTCAAAACCATTTGTAATTGAGTGTTGATACCAAGTGATGACCTACTTGCTTGAAGGCCATGAGCACTTCCTGCCGCTGGCTGAAGTGTCTGAAAAGCAGCTGAAGTGCTCCAGACACCAGGGGAGGGTAGTCATGCATGGTTAAGTGGAGAAGGACCCTGAGAAAGGTACGACCACCGTGATCATCCAGGTCCAATGGAGTGTTCTCCTCACTGTAACGACATACAGGCAGATAGTATACAGGAATAACAACACTTAGTTACGTCACGTGACACAGCGTGTCCAATTGGATGACTTTTGAAGGACATATGATAAAATACCATCCTCCAAAGATCCCCTCAGCTTGTTCCTCAATGTTCTCAAATTCAACATTGCCTAGAGATAAATTAAACAAAATATATGATGTTATAGTGAATGACACGGTCACAAAGGGGAAAATACACTATGTATTCACATTCACAATCCTAACCAGTCATGTTATTGGTTGCATCCTGGCTGGCAGTGTTGTCTGCTTGAGGGTTGCTCTCATCAAACTCCCGTTTGAAAATGCAAAGCAGGCAGGAGATTCTGTAGTCTAGACGCACATTCAAAATGAACTAGCGGAGAAAGAAACATGCAGTTGGAAGACATTAAGCCATATTGCTCAAACACGGCGCTTGATTGTGACCTACATGTAGGATCTCAATGATCTTGAGCTTGGTGTCCATGACCATGATGTCTTCCCTCTCTGGTTCAATTTGGGCCTTGACCACGTCTCCCTCCGGCTCAAGAGTTGGTGTGGTGGGCAGAAAGCCACCTCCTCGAAGGACAACTTGGGTCATCAGCTCTCCCACGCCATGAATGGACTTCATCACATTACTGCCAGCTAAACACACAGATATTCAACAGCCACATTCACAATAAAACAAAAACACAACATCTTACATGTATAGTGTTAGTGGGTGATATTGTATTGTGGTAATACCTGCGTAATACCCTACATAATAAATAATTTTTGATTTTCTAAGGCAATGCACCATTATAATACAGAGGTAAGCACAGTTTGTCTAAACGGTGACAAAGTTACCCATAGGCAGTACAGTCAGATATATGCTTGGTTAAATGACCCATGGTTCTACTTTGAGTGTGATATTTTCATTATATAATGTATCCCTAGAAATATTAACAGAAAGTACAGTATACCGTAACTTATTTTTGCACTATTTAAGGGGTAGAACACCACATATACAAATGCCACGAATACGCCAACACAAATGCTTGATGATCTCACACTTTGAAAGGCCTAGAGATCTGCCTAGGGCCTAGGGAAATGTAAAGCAAACCTTTGTTTTCCTCTTCTTTCTCCAGCTTGTTGATGGGGTATATTGTGCTGACATGGACACAGTCCAAAATGTTCAGCAGGATTTTTGTCAGTCGAAGCAGGTCACTGAAGTTGTAGAAACCAAAGTAGATGAGGTTCCTTGCAAGGTTCACTATCTTAAGAATACAATTAAAAAAAACAGTGTCATTCATAATAGTCATTAATTTACAATGATTTAAACATGGACCCTATTCAGGGTATTTCCAAATATACCTCAAAGGTGAGCTTGTTCTTCTCCTTGTCGGTGAAGGGAACATTCTGTGACACCACTTCTCTTAAGTAGTTCTCCACAAACTCCATGGTGAGGGCAAAGCGCTCCTTAATCTCATCTCTGGTGGTTCCGTCGTTATCGTAGCTATAGGATCATGGAAGATGTTGCGGATGAAATTATAACGTGCGTCTAACGAGGTCAGTGCATTCAAGTATACTAGTCTATATCAACCCAACTCACTCATCAATGGCGATTTTTGAAGGGATCTCCGACCACAGGCGGGCATACTTCACAGGCGTGACCTGCTCCTGGGGGTCACGGTCCACATGCATGTGCAGCATCATGCGGCAGAAGGAGGCCCGCAGGTCAAAGGGCAGGTCCTCGTCTGACATGCAGCGCAGGATGAGGTCCACATCCAGCTGGCCAGAGATCTTGTTGATAGCCAGGTACTGGCGGTCCAGACACATCCTGGCAAACAGGTTCAGCTGGTACCTGAAAGAAATGCACTGTATAAAAAGAACATAGAACATAGTTTTCCATAGAAATATGGACTAGTCTCTTCAGATCAGTGGTTTTCAGGGTAGCCCTTCAAGAGTCACTCGTCAATATGTGTGTATCATTACTTGTGGTTGAAACATGAATAACAAACATATTGTTTTGGTTTGAAACCTAAGTACCACATATGCCCTCACACTTCTTAGCAGAGTTCAACATTCAAACTTGGCAAACATGGCAATCATTTGCCAACATTCAAACAGTTTTCTATTTCCTTTGAGTATGAATGTTTCCATACAAAAGCAAACTCTGAGGAGGCAGTCCTCGGTGAACACACATGATCGCTGGACGAGGAGTCAGCTAAAATCTAATTATTTTGAAATGTTTGGACAAAACGTTTAAAATTTAATTTCAAAGCAAAAGTGTTCGCCAAACTACTCCGCCATCTAATGATGCCCACACTTTTGAGGACAGCAATGTTTAAAACATGAACTGTGAGCTGGTTTAGGATTCTGTGGACATTATAGTCAAAGATTGTACCTTCAATAAAATCATTTTTGATTCTACTGTAGCTTTTGTGTTGGTTTAAAAGTTTTAGAACAAACTAAATCAAAGTGTTTGCGCAACAATGAACCTTTCCATATGTACCGTCATGTGGGAATACAGTACAGGATAGTAGTTAACAAGGGAAGACATCTGACCTGTAATAGCTGACAATATCCTGGTCCTCTTTCTGGCCCTCTTTAGCATCCTGGGCCAGCTCTCTGATACTCTTACTGCGGATCTCTTTACCGTTGTCCTTCCAGAAGAGCCACACCTCCTCCTCATCCTCTGCCTCTAATGGGTTCTCGCCGTTTGCCGTAGTCTCTATCTCAAATCTTGACAGGACCAGTCTGATGGAGCGCAGAAGGATATAATAAATTTGCAGAGAACAAGGTGTGTCAAAATGTTTGGCAAGATGGAACTCTGACTTTGTTTCAATGAGGATGTCTGCATTGCTCGCGTCCAGAACTGCGTTGCAGATTAGCTCCTGGGTCACAGGAATGGACTTGCTCATGGACACACACAGATCCGACAGGTAGTCCAGGAACCTAGGAACATGGACAAAATGCATAACCGTTGAGGAACTGAGGGAAAGCTATTTACCTATACAGGAAAGGGAGGCCAACATATACATGTCCCCACAACAGATTCCCTTGACACCAACACCTTTCAAATTTCACGTCTTCTTTATCCAGATTTTGGATAAACCCAGTTTTCATTTGAGACACTCCTCCGTAAAAACCAAAAATCTCACTCAAAGTATCGAATCCGTGACACCTAGAGGGGCTTGTCAAGTTGTCAGAGTCTTACCTGGGTTCTCGGTTCTTCCTCACCAGGCTGACAAACGTGTCTATCTCTGCGGCAGTGATGTGTTTCTCCAGCAGCTTGCGGTTATTATGCAGGAGTGCTGTGATGGTGTCCTCTGCCAAGACATCGTACCCAATCTGTTTCTGCATGAAGCGGAACTGCTTGGCTATGTACTCCTGTAACAGGACATAGGAGATTTATTGAAGATTTACTAAATATTTATAAATCATTGCTTGTCAAATCAATGTTACCAAGTATTTCACAAGCAATTGAAAGCATACCATTAAAAGCATACCATATCGAATAGATAAATTACAATGAAAGATGAATACATTTACAACACATGCATGTTAAAATAGTTACTGGGGACATTTCCAAGCATCTAAAAGGTGCCTCTTCAAATGCCTCAGAGCAGTGTAGGTGAATCAGCATGGTCATTATGATAATGCATCAAAGCAAGTGGTGGGACTTTGTTTTCATTTGACGTCCACCCACCTGGTTCTTCCTGTAATCTTGCTGGGAGTGGCGGAGCACTCTGTAGCAAAGCCGGCATATGTGCCTGAAGGGGGCGTGCCGCTGGTCTCCAAGCTCCTCCAACCGCAGCATGGGCCCATCTCCGCTGTCTGTGAATGGGGCTTGGAGAAGTTTGAAGATCTGTGAGGGCAACGGAGGCATTACTAGATGTCAAGTGGACTATATTTGACCAGCCCCGGGCTTTAGTGGGTTTGAGGCCCACCTGTTTGAGGATGTTCTGCTCTCTCATGAGCTTCTGCCGCTCCCGGTTGGGCTTGTTAACCATGATCTCCAGAACATCCTGACCGCTATTGGGAATGTCCACCACGAAGAACACCAGGTCCTCCAGAAGTTTGGTCACAAATCTGGAGGGAGGGGAGGGGGTGTGGAGAAGGGGGAGAGGGGGGGTGGGATGGGATGTTAGCTCATTGTTCATGGCTCAGTGTCATCAGGCCAGTCCTACACCATCAGTCATATGGAGATATGGAGTCAATAGTTGAGGGAAGACACACAAACACCTAATCTGATTACTGTAATCTGATTCACTGATACAGATTCCTCACTGGAAAGGCAAAGAAAAGAGTGTGTTCTGTTGGCATCAAGTTGTTCAACCTGTTTAAACAACAATAGAAATAATGAGGGCTTCACCAATAACTAATTTCTAGTATTGTATAATGCAAGGCCTACAGCAGAAGTACATGTCCCACACACACACACACACACACACCTCCTTTCATTCTGTGTGATTGTGCCCTTCTCCAGTTTGCCAGCAATGGATGCCAGCACTTTACTGGCATCATTGGCAAAGTCCAAGTCTCGCACTTCAGCAGGTGGCACGGGCACGATGGCAAAAGCCTCTTTGTCTTCTTTTACTGCTGATGTTCCAATCTGGAATATGTTACATATTACTATAATATAATCATGGTTTTACTAGTTACAACCAGTGTCATGCATTGTGTTGGGCGATGCACGGCTACTTACTCGTAACATGACCGGTTTCTCCTCCTCTTTGTCGATAGGGTTGTTGGTGCTGTGAACCCATGTGTTGGTGCACAGATGCCTTAACCTCACATACGAGCTCCTAAAAGCAATAGGATCAAATAATACAAATCAATACATTATAAAGTAGTGTGTAGTGTAGTAGTGTGCAGTGCATGCATAGTAAAGGCTTTTCCATTCACAAAGTAAGAGTGTGCATGTTTCCTCTCAGGCCTTTAGTGCAGACAGTCGACAACGGACATATTTGTGAGGAGCCGTTATGCAATCAGACGCTGCATTATACAGGCGTACCTTTGTGTATATCTCCGCTGTATTCATTTCACCTGCACCGCCTTGAGCCTCCCTACCGTACTGTACGTCCTTGAGAAGCGGGTTATTCTAGGTGGCAACGCGATGCATGACTGACTCGTGAGGCTGCGTGCAAACGCACACACCTGACGCTACAGTAGGACACTCAATGGGAGGCTTTGACTCTAGGCAGTGGCGGGGGTTTTAGCTGATGGCGTGGTAACAAAAACGCTCTCACGTGTTACGCCGTCAAGGAAGGAGCTGCACAAGGGACCAGATGTAGGTCAAGAGCAACCTAAATGTGGCATCGGATATTACTTCTTACTGAACACACAATTTGCCATTTGTAGAACCGACAGAGGTGAGACATAAGAGAATAAACATTTTCTGTCAGATTCAACCTCTACAGTGTAATAAACTGGTGTATAATAAAGAATAAGATGTAATTAACATTGTATACCAAAATGAGAAATACATGCTTTCCACATAATGTGGATACCTCATGGGAATATGCCATGTCAAATGTATGTATTATGTCTACTTGCTTTTAATCTGACCCGTATGGTTTCCTGTTTCAAACTATTCTGGGACTTTCCTGCCTACCCCAGGTTGCTATCGTACCGTACAGTGAAACCGTCACCCGACCATAACTAGTCTCAAAAAACACACAAAACATTGAATTACATCATAACAGAAGCAATAGTGGCACTATAACTACACGGATACGTGCCTGCCGCCAAATAATTATGGAAACAGATTAGAATCTATCCTTCTCGCAACAGTAAAGACAGAACTGGCTGTATGTCCTTGTCCCCCCATCGCGCCATGATGACCAACTGACTACTTAACTAACTGACAACTAAAACACTTCTGGAAAGTATTAACATCTAGGTTTTCAGAACATTCCCAAAAGTGCAGTGTTTCTAACAAGCAGAGCCAGAGAGATGAGCCCATATGGGTCCATTTACATTAAATTGACAAAATATGAATTCCATTGACATTTACCATCATTTTATAGTGAAATACTTTAGTTTGGTGCCACTTTATAATACTCAGGGTAACCAAATAATGAAATGTAATCTACCAATTCATCATTTATTAAAAGAGTTAGTAATTACTAATAGTTACAAGGGTTGGCTGAGAGCTGATGTTGCGGATATGCAGCCCTAAGTATGTTCACAAATATGATTGGTTTTATATCCTTCCTACCTGGGAACCATGGAGTCCCCTCCCCTTAGGGTGGTAGGGTCCAACTCAAAGATAGAGGCAATGTCCATGCCATCAGGAACAGGCACCAACGTGTACATGACCTTCTCATGAGGGGCTCGCAAACGAGCTCGCAACGCTTCATGATCTGCGTCCAGCTACAACACAGTACAAGAATGAAGAAATGACAATACACCTCAAATTGGGTTGAATGTAAACAAAACAAAACAATGGACACATCAATAAAAAGGAAATCATATAATAGCCTACACCAAATCAGCACCAGGGAATGCAGCAGACTAATTGTAGGTACTACAGTGCCATCACATGGTGGTTTCTAGCAAGACATGCATCAGCCATACGGCACGCCGACACCTTGTGGTAGTCAACTGATACAGCTACTGCCACTACTCAATTATAATATCAGTTTATTTCTCCTTTATTTCTGAAAGCGTGAGCATGTCTTAAGCAAGAAACTGATAAGGGACACTTATCTTAAGAATCACAGAAAGAATACAAAGGAAGAGACTACAGTGGCGTCAAAGCACTGCATTCTTGGAAGATATTGTAGAATTCCAAAGGATTTTGCTCGCATTGGGTTCGGGTTTTGCGGGACAGCATGATCATTATTAGTACCTGGAAGTTAAAGGGTGTAAAGTCCACCACCTAGAGGGGAAGGTAAAGATCCAGCAGAGGAATGAACAGATTACAGAAGCAGTGGGATAGACATGGCGACGCTGCTAAGCACACAGCAGCTTGACTTACTGAGGGCCGTGGCTCAGCACTCTCTTCCTCAAAGTCTGCATTCACCTGGGAAAGATGCAGAAAAAATCCAGTCATTTAAGAATAAATAAGAGTTCTTCTCATGCTTCTGATGAGTCAGATGGTATTTAATATGAGCTGGCTGTAAGAGTTGTAATGAAAACCTGAATGCATTATGCAACGATACAGTACAGTTCAAAAACCACTGCTCTATGGTTTATGGCCCAACACTCACAAAGTAGAAGAAGAAAGAAGCCACACACACCTCACCCACCTCTGCAGCCAGGTAGCATCCGGTGGCTAGGTGTTTGAACCGGAACAGGCTGTTCCAGTAGCCTGCCCCTCCCCTACATGGGTCATGATGGACCACCTAACATTGTTGACAATGTTTGGCAGTTATGGTATGATCGTTTTTGGTTGGTCACAACGACAGCAACTGAGTCAGCCAGAACAGCCACACACAGCCACACACACACACAAACTAGATTCAGGAAATGTTCTCACCTCAACTTCCCAGAGTGCTTTGCTGCTGGTGGCAGATGTGGCAGACTGGCGACCTGTTGTCCTAAGAAAAACATACTGACTCTTCCTGTAGTCGTCACAGGTGAGAAACTTCTCCTGCTCTGCATGGAATAACCTCACTACATCACCCTGACACACAAAACACACACACACACACACACACACACACAGAAAAGGCACAATGTACAGTATTATCATTAGCTAATGCCATCGATATGAACAACAGTCTTTAATGAAAAGGGCTTAAACTCTTTCTACCCCTTTAAGAATAGTTTCCTTGTTGTCGCTCCATTTCATGAACAGCACTACTTTCCAGTTGGTGTTGCAGTTCACAGAATTCACCTGAAAGACAGAGGATGCATTAAAACGGTGCAGACACACACATTACTTACAATATTAGTTGTTTAGTTAGTAAACTGAAAACAAGTGTATTTTGTATTCCTAAAATAAACAAAAAATATCAAATGAATATGGCAGAGGACATTGCAAATATTCTGGGAAGCCGGCATCCACATGGAAAAGTCTTCCTAAAAAGATATACTCATCAATTGTGTATTCTGTCCCCAGAATCCAAAATAAGTTGGGGAATAGAGCAATTTGAGCCTATGAAAGATGTAGTAGGAAGAGTACAAACAAGTGTGAGATACTCCACACTGAGGGTTTCGGAAGCGTGATGCACTTCATGAGTTTGAGAATACAGCAACAGGTTTAAACCAACGGGGGGGTTTCAAACAGAAATACTGAAGAAGTGAAAGCAGCTCTGTTGACACGCAGCATTCATGCCAATGCCTCACTAAAGCCACTAGTGGTGACGCAGGCTTATTAATGTACCTCGTTACATCCTGGGTTATCCACTAGCTGATGGCTGCTAGCGTGGAGTGGCTGCCCGGCATTTACAGGGTTAAGGACCACTTTGTCTCCGATTACAACCTTAAGAGAGAACACAAGCACTAATAAGCTGAGAGATGGGAGAGCGACTCCACCTTCTCGGTTGCACCATTGGCACGGTTACCCAGTACCAGCTGGGAAGTGATGCGTTTTAAACAAAGCTTCAACACCTGTCAACAGCCTGTTTAGTATAAAAGAAATTTGAATGTCAAAATGCTGCCATGCTGCCTCTGTAAATAAGAATATCATTGGTTAATAATAAATACTGTTGAAATGTACTAGCTACAATAAGCTAGGCACCACACAGACACTAGGGGGCGCATTTAGACCTACAAAAGCCTGACCGTTGAACAAGAGTTAATGCTACTATTGATTGATAATGAGAAAGGAAGCTAGCTCCAGGTGTGAGCATCACTAACAATAATATTATGCAGTGCAGAAACAATTATTGTCTCATCCTCATCACCAAGCATGTGCTAAGGTCAGTCCTTATATATTGACCAACTAGCATTTATGATTATGACGTTTGATATTGTATATAATTTTACATGATTTAACACTCGATACCCCAACCCTGACGCAAACTCAGATGTGTCCAGTTTGACCCCTTCCCGACAACACAGTATCTTAGCAGTACCCACACTGTCTCCTAGGGAGCGCAGCTTGTAGAATGGCTGGATGTAGAACCAGGAGCCCTCATTGCCAGCTGAGTCCAGAGTCACCCTCATGGCATTCTTCTCCAGTAAGGCTGGCAGACGCTTGTTCACCGTCAGGTACTTATTGCTTTTCAAATGCAACAGCTGTGATCAAACCAAGACAAAAAAAAAATGGTTACATTAATAAAGGCATTCAAGTGTAGTCACAAACAACAATGTAACTACCGTTAAGCTAAATGGTACAGAGGATATTTCACTGAAATTGCAACATTTAGAATTATAATGTGGAGATTTGCCTTAGCTATATACTATAGAGAATAGTATTTATATAGTTAGGTAAACAGAGACCTGAACATGACTAATACTGGCTCAATACCAGTAGGACTCAAATCTGTTGGATGGGTTTCAGCCTCATGTTTTCAGTACATAAAACATCTTGTAAACTGTGCTACCATTTAATAAACAGCTCTACGACTTGCTGAGCAGTATTTTGCATAATTTCTTCTACAAAGCAATTACGTAAGGAAATCTCCTCAACAAACTGAAGAAAATAGATTAGTCTTACTTTCTAATACTATTTAGCCCATAATTATAACCTTTATCATAATACGTTCATTATTATGCAGTGTAATAACTGTAATATTCATGCAAATGAGGTGTTACGACATCCTTACCTCCCTGTGCTCTATATACAATTTTTAACATAATATGTATGCATTGGAAGTTCATAGTTCATAGCCGTTCAGACATCGTAACAACTTAACGCCAGAGTGCATGACCATTTTTGGTACAGCCAGTCCAGCTGAGTAATTCCAAGGCTTTGTGTGCATAACATTCTTGGTCAAATGAGCATGGAATGATAAAGGCTCTCGTAACAGGCTGCATTGTAGAACAGTCTATGCGCACTGTAATAGCTGACCGCTAAAGTAGGACATCTACACCAGCCTACTGTAAACCCACGCGGTGCCTGTCGTGACCCAGATAACTTATCGCGCTGGCTCTTCTTGTTATACCTGGATGACATTTCCATACTGGATGACCGTTCCCAGCAGCTTGCGGTTTTCAGACTCATTCTGCTTCTTCTCTAAATCAGCAGCGTGCTGAAACACAGTCCAAGACAGAAGACAAGAAGACATAACATTCAACCATCAGACACGTGGCTGCAGTAATGTACGGTCTGTACAACAAACCCATGGCTAATAGAGAACCATATGGATACTACTGTAGCTTGCTACGCAGTGACAACAAATGCATAGTTGAAAACAGACAGGACCACTCAAGGGGTACAGAGATGGTTTTGGGTTTGAAGGGCCAAAACGATTTCAGAGACAATGAGAGTTCACAGCACTTTTCATGACAAAGACGATCCTACGGGGAAAGTGAGCTGGCTGACACTCACGTGGAGTTTGTTCAGGAGCACTGTGTCCGTTGTGCTGTTGCCACCTGGTTTCGCTGCCTTCCAGAACTGTTTCTGTGCAGAGTATCTGTTCATGGGACACAGCTTGAAAAGGCAGTCTGTACGATACAGGAAGACACAATACAATTAGAATGGAGCAACCCTGGGCATTCACTAGCAGCCTGTACCTCAATAACAACCCTGCGTTTGGACCAAAGTGCTACTTAAAACTTTGCAAAGTTTTGAGAACGCAACCAGACATTTAGATGTGGATTGATCTGTGCTATTTATTTCTAATAGCTCTAGTGAATCAGCCACTGCTGTTTGATGTAGAATACTAGTGCCATTCACTGATATTGCGTCATCTGTATCTGGTATGATATGATGTCTGGCAATGTATCATAGCTAGATGGCTTATTAAACAAAGAACAGTTAAAGGAAAGGCTTTCATGAACAGACAATAGGTTACTTCAGTGATAAATAGCACCAAGAGGCTCATATATCCAAACATTTTCCAGATTCTAGAGGCAAAGACTCCAAAACTTTTTTTTAAAACTTGAATAGCCTAAATGAAGGGATAATATTATACAATCTAGTAAAGCTGAAACCATATGTTTTTATTGTATGTATTTGAATGAATCCTGATATCCTGAGTAACTGGTATAGGACAGCAGGAGAAAGCAGGATAGTATCACAGATGGATTACGGTGCTTGACATGGAGCACATGCCACCCTCATCCAGCTCCATGGCCTCCTGTCTTCATGCCTATCAGCCGGCTCCAGTAGACCTAATAAGCTTTGACAGAGGTAAAAATAGCCTCTCCGGCAAGCTGTGTTAAAAGTGCAGCCAACTACGGTGTCCAGGGATAAGCCATCACAGGGTACTTGGTGAAGAGGGAATGGGAGGAGAGGAGGAGAGGATGCAGACGTCAGAGAAAGGGGGGCAGTGGGAGAGCACAGCTGGGAATAAAATGGTTTCAGAGGTTGAAGTGGAAAGGAAACCATGATGACTGGGAATAGATATTTAAAAAGTCCACCGACACTCCTCTCTGCTTCTCCCCTTCCATACAGCACGCCAGGTCATGGCTGCAGACAGGCCAAATTAGCACCCACATTCTCTGCTTATGCAATCATGCAGTTTTTCTGTTATCCTACTGGAAAATGTAGAGATGTTCCTGGATAGGATGGCAGCATAAACTCTGGTGCTCTCACAGATGTTCTGGTCACCTATACCACGGACATTGACACACTCCTATACAGTGACAGAGACTGATGAAAGCATTCCTCTTTAGCCTGATCAACATCATGGCAGATTTCGCCTAAACTATTTGTATTGCTAAATTAATCTCATCTGAGATTGACAGTGGCACAGTTAACACTGTAAATATTTTTTGAGAGAAAAAAAAAAACGAGAAATAACAACAAGAAAACATATCAGTGTCCGGTCCAAAAACCAGTGTCTGTCACGGAACTGGGTCAGTTTCAATTACATTGGTAACTTGCATTAGCCTGGTGTAACCAGACCATATTCTCACGCTCCATTGGGAAGTGTTAAGAGTCATTCCCTCTTACTTCATTTTGAAACTATTGGACAGCGCTGAACCAATCAGCATTGCTACAATTATTTTGATTGCCTCATCTATCTCGACCACCATTTAGAAACATGCTTGACTTCAACGTCATCTCACTAACCAACAATGATTGGGTCGGCTGTGTGAACGCTAATGTGATCAGGGTTTCCGGACTATATCATCAGCGAAAATAAATTGAGTTGAGGGCATAGTCGGGCGGAGCCAGGCTAAACTTACATATCTGTGAGGGCAGAAAGATAAATGCAGAAAGTTTAACACATTTTGGAGCAACACATGCTGCCATCCAGAGGTGGTCTTTCCAGAGACATCGTTGCATTTCCGTAGGACAACGCAAAATCACAACCTTTGCAGATTACAGGTGCTGCTAGATTGGCCTGCCTGCAGTCCTGACCTGTCACCAAGCAGAAAGTATGTTTGGCATTATGAGGCGCAAAATACAACAAAAGGCCCCATATAATTGTGTACTTGAAGACCTTAAATAATAATATTAAAATGGGGAGAAAAAAAAAAAATCAGCCCAAAGCACAAATGTTAATTTAAAGAAAACTGAGATGTTACATCTAAACGTTGAAATGTACTGTACCGAGTTTTTTGGAGTGTGTTGCAGTCATCAGTTTGCAGGAGGGGGAAACATTTTAAATCACAAGATAAAACATCAAATATTGTGTAGTTGTATCATTTCCAATGTGAATAGAATTTACAAATCACTCCTTTATGTATTTATTACCAAGCTATAGGGTTCAGTATCGAAATCCGTTGCCAATATGGCACCGGATCTTATCGTTATCTACCGGACCGAATTAAAACACAAAGTTTAGTGCCTCATTTCGGTGCCAGATTTAACACCTGCTTGCATTGTGTATCTATTTCCATTACGTTTTAAATGAAGCTATAAGTGGTCTCCTCGTTAGTGTTCTGAATTGTTGGTGATTTAAAACGTGTCTATGATATTTTAAACATTAACATAGCAGCAAACAACTACTAGGCTATTTTCAGGCTGGAGCAGTGGCGCAAGCAATAGCCTAGCTCTATGACCATATGGGCCTGGTTTCAAATCTGGCCTGATGTATTTTCCAGATCCTTCCCAGATATCTCTCTCCCATTTGCTTCCTGTCTCTCTTTACTGTCTTGTCCATAAAATAACAAAAAGCAAATGCGATTAAATGTGATTAATCACAGCAATTTGCACGATTAATTTGTGTAAAAAAAAATAAAATAAATAAATTCATAGACTCCCAAACCTAGATATTAGCAATAACTAATAACCTGTTCTTTCTTCATTTCTGTTATTATTGAGGGGAAGAGCAGCATGGGATCAGATATTTGAAATAACGCTGCTCCTGTTCCCAGGCTTTCAAGAAGGATTTACAAAATGACTGTATAATGATTATTTGTCACACATGTCAATATGGATAAAATATGGTCATTTCTGCTACATAAACAAAACCAGATGCCAACAGGTAAAGGTGCATACACGGATGGAAATTCTCACACATATTAACATTTCAAACAAGTGATCAGTGGGGTGGCAAGTTTAAAACATTTGAAGCACTTTGCAAACAAGGTTTTATTTTTCTTTCATATAGCTTAAGTGAGCTATTAATATTTGACAGGGATTTTTGGATTTGACCCTGGCACACTTTCAATGTGCTGATGGAATTGTTCCCGTCCCCTCCGTTTTGCTTCAGCAAATGCAAAAGACCACAGGAGAGGGTGCAAGATTGCGAGTATTCAGACTACGCCAAGAGGACAAGAAGGATCAAACATTATTGGAGGATGGTAATAAAGTATATCAATTAAACTATTATGAAGGGCAACCCTGTTTTCCTTACTCTATTGACTTATGGTAAGAAATGGTACATCAGTGCCAGTTTATTGTATTTATTCAGAAGCCACTTTTCACATAACTGAGCTACCGTGTTCGAGTTTGTTGTTGTAGTATGGCGTAGTATAAAGATGTGTCTGTCTGTGCACCTTAATTTACATCATAAAAAACAAATAATACATAAACCCTAACAGTGAATTTTTCACGCTAGGCTAGGTGTAAAGTATACACATATATTGTATACACATTACACACACACAGTAAATATGCATACTGTATAATCGGTCATATAGAAGCTTTTACAAACAAGCACTAGCTTCATCTTATAAAACTATATTTTACACTGTATCTTCAGAATAAGCTAATTAAACACAGCCTCTCATTTTCCCTCTTATTTTTTTCCCGGAGGATGCTATACAGTACAGTTTTATTTTAGTCAACGATTAGCTGCACAGTCCTTTCACCATGACTTTACATATTATTTCAATATCTCAGTTGGAAACTGGCAAGATAATCCAATCTATTTAGAATTTAATGGAATATATAGACAGTGCCTCGACTACAGCAACTGCAAAACCGGTCTAGGGTGCTGGTGCCAGTATTTATATGTTCAGTTTTGCCCAAAGTATTTTGGCGAGAGGGGGCAAAGCAGTTACTGTATACAATAAAAGAGCCTTTGTTAAACCCTCAACTTTGTAGAAAATAATTCCTCATTTATATTACATAGAGCAGACAGTAACTCCTCCAAATTCTATTGTTCCTCAAACGCTAGTTTGAGGAACAATGGCAAGTACTGTATTTCCATTTTTAAGTGATTACTTCACACTCAAATTTAAATAAAATGATCATGTGGATATAATAGATATGTGATCAAATATTTGAATAAATGTAAATGTATGCAATTAAGTAATAAAAATTTAAACTACAAACATTAGACTATCACTAACAGTTCTGCATTAAAAATTTCTTCTACTGTATACTCACAGCAGGGGTGCACAATATTGACAAAATCTGATATATTGCGATATTGAACATGAAAATTGCAATATCAATAATAATTTCAATATTTTGAAAACACAAAGGTTATGGGAAAATGCATCAAAATATATTCATCCATTCATCCATCTTCACCCGATTATCCAGAGTCGGGTCGTTGGGGCAGCAGCTCCAACAAGGGACCCCAAACTTCCCTTTCCCGAGCCACATTAGCAAGATTTGACTGGGGAATCCCGAGGCGTTCCCAGACCAGTGTGGCGATATAATCTCTCCACCTAGTCCTGGGTCTTCCCCGACGCCTCCTCCCTGCTGGACGTGCCTGGAACACCTCCCAAGGAAGACACCCAGGGGGCATCCTTACTAGAGACCCGTACCACCACAACTATCTCCTTTCGATGCAAAGGAGAAGCGGCTCTACTTCGAGTTACTCACGGATAGCCGAGCTTTTCACCCTACCCTATCTCTAAGGGAGACACCCGCCACCCTCCTGAGAAAACCCATTTCGGCCGGTTGTACCCGTGATATTGTTCTTTCGGTCATGACCCACCCTTCATGACCATAGGTGAAGAAGATCGAGAACATTGCCTTTCGGTTTCTCTCTCTTTTCGTCACAACGCTGCGGTAAAGTGATTGCAATACCGCTGTCACTGCTCCGATTCTCCGGCAAATCTCCCGCTGTAATGTCCCCTCACTTGCGAACAAGACCCCGAGGACTCATTCCCTACCCGGAGTAAGTACTCCATCGGTTTCCTGCTGAGAACCATGGCTTCAGATTTTGCCGTGCTAATCATCATACCAGCCGCTTCATACTCAGCTGCGAACTGATGCTGTGAATGCTGGAGGTCACGGGCCGATGATGCCATCAGGAACACATTATCTGCGAAAAGTAGCGATGATATCCCCAGGTCACCGAATCGCAACCCCTCCCCATTACGACTACGCCTCAATATCCTGTCCCTGAATATCACAAACAGTATTGGTGATAAAGCACAGCCCTGGCGGAGACCAACCCCCACCTAAAACAAGTCCAATTTACTGCCGAGAATCTATACACAGCTCTCGCTTTGGCCATACAGGGGTTGGATTGCCCTTAAAAGGTACCCCCTCACCCCATACTACTGCAGAACCTCCCAAAGTATCTCCCGGGGGACTCGGTCATACGCCTTCTCCAGATCCAAAAAAAAACATGTCGACCGGAAGGGCATACACCCAGGCCCCCTCCAGGATCCTTGCGAGAGTAAAGAGCTGGTCCGTTGTTCTCCGACCCGGACGGAATCCGCATTGTTCTTCAATTTGAGGTTCAACTGAGGTTCAACAAAACCCTCCTCTCCAGCACCTTGGTGTAGACTCTTTCTAGGGAGGCTGAGTAGTGTGATACCCCTGTAGTAGGGCTGGGCGATATACCGGTATATATATCGGTATATCGGAATTTTTTCAAAAGAGATATAAAATTTGACAATATCGTTTATATTGATATAGTTACATTATGCATTTATTCATGACTTTTTCGATTCGTTTGTCTCTCTCTCCATGCCTGCACAGTGCATTCAGAGTGTCAAAGGGTCGGAGACACCAGAGAAAGCTCACGTCAACTAATGTCGCTAAAAAATAAAAAAATAAATGCCACATTTCTGTCAGGTTTCCGTTTTTTTTTAGATTTAGCCCACTTTATAGAAAATACTGATATATATCGTGTATCGGTATTCAACCTAAATATATCGGGATATTATTTTTGGTCCATATCGCCCAGCCCTACCCTGTAGGTAAAGGTGCTTTTATTGTCACATACACATGCCCATCCCTCAAGGGAGCATTTGGCATACACTCTCTGGTCCCACTTTTTCAAGAGGGGAACCAACACCCCAGTCTGCCATTCATTTGGAACTGTCCCCTACTTCCACACAATGTTTAAGAGGTGTGTCATCCAAGACATATTCTCGACATCCAAAGCTTTTAGAATTTCTGGACGGATTTCACCAATCCCCGGGGTTTTGCCTCTGCGGAATAGTTTGACTACCTCAGTGACCACCCCCAGGGAAATTGACGATGATCAGCCGCCAGCTATGTCTCTACAATAGAGCATGTCAGTCGGATTCAGGAGTTCCTCAAAGTGTTCCTTCCACAGTCCAATAACATCCTAATTCACCACCAGATGGTGATCAGTTGACAGCTCTGCCCCTCTCTTCACCATAGTGTCCAAAACATGCGGCCTCAGGTCAGATGATATGATCACAAAATCAGTCATCGATCTTCGGCTCTGTGCTCTAGTACCACGTACACTTATGAGCATCCTTATGTTCGAACATGGTGTTTGTTATAGACAGTCCATGACTAGCACAGAAGTCTAACAGCAAACGCCCGCTCGGGTTTCGATCAGGGAGGCCGTTCCTCCGACTCACTCCTCTCCAGGTATGTCCATCATTGCCTACATGCGCGTTGCAGTCTCCCAGTAGAACTATGGAGTCCCCTACTGGACTCCATTCAGGATCTCCAGGAAGGCTAAATGCTGTTCAGTGCATATGCACTGACAACAGTCAGAGTATTCCCCCCACAACCCGTAGATGCAGGGAGGCGACTCTCTCATCTACCGGGGTAAACTCCAACATTGCGGCGCTCAGCCGGGGACTTGTGAGTATCCATACACCCGCCCAGCACCTCACACCCTGGGCAACTCCAGAATAGAATAAAGTCCATCACCTATCCAGGAGTAAGGTTCATGAACCAAGACTATGCGTAGAGGTAAGCCCCACCATATCTAAATGGTAGTGCTCCACCTCACACAAAAGTTCCGGCTCCTTACCCCACATCCAGGTGACGTTCCACGTCCACAGAGCCAGCCTCTGCCACCCGGGTCTGATACGTCGAGGCCCCTGACCTTCACTGCCACCCATCAGACAGGGCACCCAACCACCATGGTTCCTCCCATGAGTGGTGGGACCATAGGATGCAAAATATATTTCCTCTTTCATCTCCATTATGTCATTACCTTCCTCAGCCACACATCTTACTTTTATGTCTAAATCAAACACAACTAAGCCAAACCGCCAATGGACGCATCTCTCCACAAAATAAAGTGAATATTGCACTTCCTGCAACATTTTCGATATGATATTGCGATAACAATGTCGATATATGATGCACCACTTATTCACAGTGTTTTTTAACGTACAGCAATGGCGATTGGTAGGGATGATTTGGTTCCAGGAAATCCAGCTGCAATATTAGCCTGCTGTCTCCTCTGATATAATGTACAGAGTACCTCCACAAACAAACTGAAGATGCTGTAAGCAAATAGAGGTGCATCCAAATAGCAAAGAGGTGTCAATAAGTCACTTTATGATTGTAACTTGTGGTGTTATATCTAAGGACGTCGGGTCAGAAGTATTATTCATATAATATAAGTATTATATGAATAATAAAATCCCAAACACGTGATTTATCACTAGAATGAAATGGAACAACAGAGTGGTAGCAATGAT
>JAOEGT010046468.1:0-20855 GCA_025447795.1 Speoplatyrhinus poulsoni
CGTACCCCAGGACACCACAGCAAAGAAGATGGTGCTCGCCACAACAGACTGATAAAACATCTGCATCATCTTGTAGCGCACATGAAAGGACCTGAGCCTCCTCAGGAAGTAAAGTCGGCTCAGGCCCTTCTTGTAGACGGCATCTGCGTTGGCAGACCAGTCCAGTCTATTATCCAGGTACTTGTATGAAGCCACTAAGTCCACATCCGTCCCACCGATGCTGACAGGCTTGTTCTTCCTGAAGTCCACCATCATCTCCTTTGTCTTTGACACGTTCAGCTGCAGGCGGTTCTCCCCACACCACTTTAATGACAGCTCCCTCCACTCTGGGACAGCCTGAGTCTGTTATTGAGTGGTAGACTGTAGGAAGATGACAGGCTTTAGCCCTATAAGGGCCCATTGAATATAAAATCAAGGTGGTCATATACTGTATTGTCATCCTGCATAGTTCCACTCTTAAGTTTAAATAACTATGGAAATGGACTGCATTTATATATTGCTATTATCCAAAGCCTGTTACATTATTTGCCTCACATATACCCATTGACACACACATTCATACACCGATGACGATGTCAGCCATGCAAGGAGACACCTGATCACCGGAAGCAGTTAGGGGAAGCAGTTAGGGTTAGGTGTCATGGCCACCAAAAACTTGATAGGCATTATTATTATTATTATTATTATTATTATTATTATTATTATTATTTATTATTATAGGCACACAATTCTAACACATGTTAACATGGGCCTCTGGTTTTGTATTCAATCACATTTGTATCATTTTAAGGTATGTCTAGATCATTTCCCCTTGTTTCCTCTTGATCCTTTTTCTCTCTGTGGCAGCCAACCGTGTTCAGTGTTACTAGCTACCGTTGCTAATAAATACAGAGGTCCTTCCCGTCCATGTCCAGACTCCAGACAGAAGGGCCTCTGAGACCATGCTCATGAGGATAAGACAAAACAAATGGCTTGTCTCAATAGTGACAACTCCCTTGATGAACACGTGTACTGCCTCATTTGCTGATCTATTCTACCACTAAGCATGCCAAAGCAATGTGTAGGACTCTTACATGACACGTGGCTTCACACATGCTCACCTGAGAGTCAGGCTGCATGGAACATCCTGCGTATAGGGAACTGTTCTGTGACAGCTTGAGAGTTCAGTCATATTCTCTTTGATGTGAGTTGGGTAGAATCACCTCCAATCTGTATAAGGTGCACCCCACTAGGAAGGGCCCTAATTCATTTGTCTTCCTGCCCCTGCCGCCATTGGCATGGCTCCACATGTTAAACTGAGGCTGAACTTTCAATCACAATATTTCTATCTCCCTCTCACAATCTAGTCTATTCTATCTCTCCCCCCCTCCCCCCACCCTAATACTTATAATATAAATGATTGGTGATGGTAAATGTAGGCTATTCTAAGAATATACTGTATAGTTGGTTGTCTTGAATTATTATATATTGAGGAATTTCACAGAGATAAAGTGGCAGTTGGAAAGGAAAGGAAAGGAAAGGGTGTTCGTGCCAAGTTGTTAGTTGTTAAAATCATTTTTGGGAGGTTTTCCTCAGTTTCCTTTAAACTTTAGACATTATATTGGCTGCAGTATAATTGGTATTCACGTAAATTAGAATTGTACAATAACTGATTAAGGCTTTTTCAAAATACACACAAACAAGAGAATATGAAAAGAACGCATAAGACAGATTTAATGTTAAAGCAATATCATGCATGTTAGGAAGTATTCACCCAAAGAGATAATCTACCATGTATTTAAAAAAATCTGATTCCACAGTGTAGATATAACTGACTGGCACTGGCCATAGGTTACTTTACAAAAAAAAGATGCATATCAGAAAAGAAAAAAAAAAGTTATACAATAAATGATGCTAAAATGTGCTTGTTTACAACAGTAATTTCACTTTTTACATGACTATTACCATATAGGCTACTGTACATTTAAAGTCTAATTTGCGCGTGTCTTTCAGGCAGAAACAAAGTCAGCATTTAATGTGACTTTGGTAATTATTTCACATATGGTCGTATAAAGACAAAAGAGAATATTGTATAATGATTTACAGCCACATACTAGGTTGTGCTGCCATCTGCTGTTGGTGTTTGCCAATATTTATTTTTTTGTTGAAAAAGCAGAAATTGCTTTTTAAACTCACATGACATATAATATAATATTCGGTTTCGTAATTGTGTGTCTTCATGCAAAGCATTTTTTCATCTGGGAATTAATACAAACGAGTATCTATGCAGTCTGCAAAGCTTTATATTCGCCAATTATAAGCATGCAATTATGTTATGTTGTCTACAAAACATTTGCATTACTATTGAAGAGTGGGCTACAAAAAGAAAAGAAACTATAGGCTAGGCTATATTGAAATGCCCTTCTATATAATTAATGATAGGCTGAATGATAATATTACGTTACTTTTATAACATATTTTAAAACAAAGTTGAAATAGGCTACTTTAATAGTTAGTGCC
Source organism: Speoplatyrhinus poulsoni (assembly GCA_025447795.1). Lineage (NCBI taxonomy): Eukaryota > Metazoa > Chordata > Actinopteri > Percopsiformes > Amblyopsidae > Speoplatyrhinus > Speoplatyrhinus poulsoni. The sequence continues at coordinate 2,500 of JAOEGT010046468.1, forward strand.
TTTTTGTTATTCTGTTTATTAAACATTGCCTAAATTCTTTATTGTTCCCTTTACTTCGTTTACAGCTATATGGCGATACAGAAAATAATTAACAGAGTAATGCCTCATATACATATGCAAGTAGTCGATGACTGAACGATATGTATCTATTCGTAAAGCCTCTATTATTCTTAGGTGTCATTTATAGGCCTACAGTAGAAACTAGTGTCACATACAGCCTACACGAATGAAGTAACATAATGTATGAACTAACATGAGAGTAGTAGGCTTCACGTTTTTAAGTAAAAACAAATAAGATTTATTTTTGGCCTCAAATAAACCGAATAGGAAATGTATACTTTGTTTTCTTTCTTATTCCTTTTTATTTATAATTTTTTTTTACATATTGAGTCGCCGTAGACGATTTGATGACGCACTGACGTATGGACAACAAACTAGTTGGACTTCTAGCTAGCTACAGTAGCATTCAAGGTACAGCTAGACAAGAAGGGCATCAGTTTCACCTGGAATAGTGCAATATTACGATCTTATAGGTCAAAATATCGGTGCTTCGTTACGACAAAATAAGTATCGGTGTTGTTTCATAGGTGTCTGTTGATACAAAACCCTGGCCTAGCTCAAACGTTAGCTACCGAACCATGCTCATTACTCGGTACCGTATATGACGCTTGTTTTTTTCCTTGCCCCTAGTCGAGGGATGTGATGTGAGGCGATTTGCTGCACGACGAGAGCCACAGAGGAAAGCGAGAAATTGGAATAGCTTTTCCTGACACAGAAGAATGAACTTTTTTACTGGAAGGTATTCGGGTTTACACGAGAAGGGAGGTATGCAGCCACCTATAGGCCTAAATGTCATTGTTAGGTAGCAACTTTAGCAAGCTAGCGCGCTCAAGTTCATGCAATTGAAATGGTATAGTCTCGGGCTAGCTCACTTTTGCTAGCGTAATGGAGGCACCCTGAGTTACTTGTTCATTTTAACTGCTTTCCCAGGATTTTTAAATACCGCTGGAAACCTTCTGATGACAAGAACACATTCCCTTCCTATTTAATTAAAGATAGTATGTTTTCAGGATTTACAACAATTATTGTAATAGCTGTCTACCTAACTTAGTGATAGATGAGTTTAGTTAAGTTACATAATTTGGCCAAGTATTCATTTCCAGAAGCATCGACCATATCCTTGCTGGTTTAATGTTCGTCTGTTATACGGTTTTTGTCCAATGTCTGATATTTGAATTCACGACGACTTGAGAGTATACATTTGTTTGAATTAGGGCAGGTGGACAAGAAAGTGTTTTCTGGCCAGTCTGAAGTTGTAATGACCAACTCTTAGGTAGGTTTAACTTTTCAATTGGTTGGCAGTTGCGTTTAGCCTACTACTAGACAACTAAGACCTACCTTTGCACTGAAATGAGAAAATGAATATCGAGGAGACATCTCTAGACTTGTGCAATATTAACTCAAAAAGCAACGTGGACCATGATGATCACACCACCACGAACACAGATGGTGGTGTACCCCGGATCACAGAGCTGATGATGGATGGAGAGGTGGATAAACAAAACCTTGTTACCACTGAGGCTTCTAACAAGTACTTGCTGCCCCTACTCACAGACAACCTTCGGGCAATTGAGGACAGCTATCGGACACACAAGACAATGGAAAATGATGAGGTCAATGGGAATAAAAACAACAGTGCCCAAGACTCTACTGCAATCATGAACCTTGCTGACTTAAAGATATCTGATAATGAACAGAAGGAGGATATTGCCATGCAAAGTATCAAGGAGGATAAGGACACGGGACCTGCTAAGTTTTTCAGAGAAGGAGATGAGGACGATGGAGACATGGACATAGGCGTGGATCTGATGCTTGATGAGAGCGGGGTGCTGAAGGCTGAACCAGCAAGCCTGGGACCGTGTTTGCCGGCTAACTCCTCGGTTTCCATTTGCAGCGGGACGGAGCCCACTATGCAGGATGTGCTCTCAGATAAAGAGGCAGTAGACCAGGACAGTTTCGCTACGACTACTGTCCAAGGCCAGGACCTGTTGTCTCCGAGTCCAGAGAATGGAGACAATAAACACAAACTGACTGGAAAGAAGGTGACGTTCCCCGCAGATGAGGATATTGTCTCTGGAGCAGTGGAGCCGAAGGACCCATGGAGACATGGTAATTACGTTTTTTTTTTCTTTAGTCCTTGAGTATGACTGATAACTATTGCTATTTCTATTGATTGCATTAGCTGTAGGGGTTCCTGTATGAACAGAACACATGATTTTCAACAGAAATGCCTTACAGTACAGTCTCAGAGCTAAGACAGTTGGCCCTAGTTTAAGTGCAATGTCTTCTGTATTTAAACTACAAGAAACTATAGGTAGTGGAAATGGACTTTGATACAGAAACAGTGTGCCATTGGAATGTTCTGTTTTGGCGTGTCTCCTCTCAAAGCCTTGCAGGTCTTTCGGAATAGTGCTGCCTAGGCTTAACTATAGCCTATCTAATTACGTTTCCCCCCTTCCCCCCTCCCCCACCCCTTGCCCACCACCCTTTGCCACAGAAGTTACTGCTGTTTTGGAACAACTGAAATGGGTACTAGGCATATGTACATTTGTGTGTGTTATACTACTAATAAGTAACTTACTATCTCTAAATGTATTCCCGCTGCCCGTGTTTGTGCTGTATATCTGTGTGAGGATATTCCACTAGTCCTTGAGGTGGGCTGTTTTAGTACAGTAATATCCTGTTTGTTTAGCGAAAACCTTTTTTTTTTCTTTATAGGAAGCTCGTACAGGATGTAGCCTACAGCTGCTTTGGCTCTTTGATAGGTTACCTGTCTAACATGAATACATATTTTTCCGTCATTCACTATTAAGCTGATTCGCTAAATCGAAGTGAAAGGATGTTATGGAAAGGTACTGTAAAAATTAACACAAGCCACAAACACTAACCCTTCACATTGAAAGACAACATGAATTAGCCTATTTCTGGTACCCACAAAAACGGCCCTGAAAGAGTTCTTACAGGTCTGGTTCTTGTAGTGGAATTGGAAAAGCACTCAGCATCAGTCTGTACTTCATTTATCATTCTAATCATATATTTATGTAATGATGAAATTATTTAATTTAACATCAAACCTTACAGAAAAAACATCCTTGAAACCTTGAAAGATTTTGATGCTAGACATTTGTATTTGTTATTATAGTGTGGACTAAACTAATGTGTGGTTTATTTAAGTTCCAAAAGTCCATTGATAGCACCTCAGATAAAAGCTGCAAGTGTCTGGAAAAGTAGTCACATGATGCATTAGCCTATTACATCCATTTCTCTTTTTATTTTTTATTTTATTGATTTTAGAACTAGTCTAAAAGTAAGAAAACATTCAGAACATTTTTAATTAGTCGCAATCTATAAGGCTAAACATTGTCAGAAATATTTGCATATCTCCTTACCTACAACATCTGTTTGAGTGGGGACAACTTTTTGGTTTTCCCTCTCCACCAACCTCTATTATTTTTATTTTAGTAATATTAGTCTTGCATTATATTGATTCTGTAAAATTGTATTGTAATATTACAGTTATTCCAACCTAGAAACAAGCGATTTAGGCTAATTACTGCAATTGAAACAAGTGTAAACAAACACAGTGAACCTGACGGATATTTTAAATTTCTCATATTTAACAACATGAATTGTAGTTGTACATGGTTAAACACAAGGAAGAGGTTATTAATATTGCTGCCACAGTATACTGAAAAATTAAACTTGTGGAGGCAGATTTACTGGCCGACATCTGTGAACTTTTGTTGCTGTGAGTGGCGTTCCTGCATCATCATTACTCTACTACCAGAGTACTACGCTTCGCTTAACAATGCGTTTCAATTTATGAAGCTGCGCCACAGAGAGATATTGTTTTGACTTGATTTGATCCAAAAGTTAGCAAGAATTCTCGAGAATGACTAATCCTGCCTTTAATTATTCTTGAGGGTCGCTGCTTCAAAATGATTGCGCAGGCTTTTTGTGTGGAGGATCATGTTGCAACAAGGAAAAATGGTAGCGTATGTGTGCATTGATACAGTGGCTGGAAAAAAATACAAGGAAATAAGATGCTTCTGAATTCCTGCCCCAAGCATCACTAAGGCTATGTCTGTCACAGTGCATACATGTTCATCAGACCATTTTGTCTACTGATCGTATCTGTATCTGGTTCACCAAGTGCCTTCCTAATCTCCTCCAGTAGGAAGAAAACACACACGCAGGCCCCAGACCATCATTTGTATCCACTGTCCCTGCACCTGGCTAACACTCCAGTGTCTATATAAGATTGAATAAATTATGGCTGGTGATTCATATGTTTTTAATAGACCGTGTAGAACTAATTCATGTTACGGTCTGCATAGATTTATTAGTACTTTGAAGTTGTCATCAAGTATAAACTATTACACTATGGGCGCGAACATGCACTAGTTAATAAAGAGGGATTTTAAGCTACTGTATTTTAAACAAAAATAAAAAAGACATGCAGAGAACACCTCTCCTGCCATTGGTAGTCGCCGAACTCGGTCACCAATGGCTCGCTAGAAATGATGTGTGGTGTAAATGCGGGGTTAGGCTTCACAGCCGAAGCACACAGGGAGGCAGGAGAGAGACACGCGGTGTGGTCCCAGGCCGATGTACGCCCCTTGCATTCTGGCCCCTCTCTGTGAGCAACCAGGCGGCCTAGGCTGTCACATGTGAATGACGCCGGTGGCAATGTCGTCAGCCACACGGCAGCGTGAGATGGCAGAGACCGGGACGGGAGGCTGGGAGATGGAGACTATTTTAGACACCGACACGTGGGTGCCAAGTATGAGCTGGCCACAACCACAAGTCCTCTGGCTCCCCCTCAACATGACTGTTGTGGTTGGTGGGGCCTGTATGCCAGCCTTTCTTTTGTTTTGCCATGTTAGCTAACGCTCAGACTGTTGCACCATCACTGTGGTTAAAAAAAATAATTTTATATCTATCTCAACATAATTTGATGTAGTGCCTTACTGGTTTGTGTCCAAATTTTCTTACCTATCTGCTTGTGCAAGTACCTACGGTGCTTGTGTACAACGAGTGATCCAGTTGTCTCAAAAAAAGCTAGGAAAGTGCTTCAGGGGGGTAATACTGACATTCCCACTTTGAGCGTCAATATTTTTTTAAGTAAAACTGAAAACTCATTTGCATAGTAGCCTATTGTTCGTCTCTATGCGCCAAGCTACATACCTTGACTTAGCATGTTGTAGATAGAAAGAAGTAATGGCACAAGTTGTTGGGCTGTTATTGGTTTAACAACCCAAAACTTTAGGATACAACTTTTCTGTTTTCTCTCCCACAAGAAATAGAAATAGACAATTACTCGAAGTGTGCGCGCTGCCAATACATCCACGGGGCGCTGCATAATGCATGCTGCACAAACAGAACGGATTGTGACAAAATGTAGTAAAGTGCAGTACAGCATAACCGCAGAGTGTCGTAAATTCATGAATCCCAAAGGCTACAACCGGCTACAACGCAATTGCAATTGGTGCATTCCTATCCATTTTTGTTTGTTTTAAAAATATTTGATATACAACTGTTTTAATGGAGCCCCAGGCTGTCATTCCACAACCAGATGTGTGCAGGTTGTATCTGTCGTGGCCTGACTGAGACCGGCGCACACACAGCACCTCCTTCCTAGTCTCATAACAAGTTCTCACTATAAATAAGGCACACAATTGCATAATGTCAGTTGTCCACATGCATATAAGATATTTGATTTTGCACTGCATCCTTTGTATTTCTGTTTGTCTAACAGTCCTCATTAGGGGTGTACCGGTTCACCAAATCCACAGATTTGGTGAAAATATTATTATAGTATGTGGAGTCCGCCCTATTTGGTCACTTGTTGGAACTTTGTACAATATGTACATTATACTGTAGTCCATGCTTCTTAAGAAACTGACATTTTCACCTCCTTTTGAGTCTGATTTCCAAGTGTCAGGTTTGGCATAGTGGGTTGTGCATAGGGCTGGACAATAATTAAATATCAATATATACCGCGATCTACATTTGTTCAATAACGGTGATATGATTTTAAAACACATTTCTGGTATTTCAATAAGCTATACATTACACAATGACGGGCGCAGAAATCAGTTTTATTCAAGGCGAACTATGTGCATTGATGACTTGCACTAGACACGCAGCCAGTGCCAAACAGTAGTGGGCTGTTTTCACATGCCATGAACATTTTATTAACTCTCTCACCTAACAGCAAATGTAACAGAAAGGCTTAATATTATGTATTATGACAGCTTCCTCCACTAACAGTCAAGTCTTCTGCGAAACTGCTAGCTTACTGTACTAGCTGGCTGCGTCTAATTCATGAGATCTTTCCAGTCCCAGTCACATCTGCTACTGACCCCTACTGGTGGACATAGTTTCTCCAGAAACAGCCAAATATTGCTAGTTAACAATTGATATTGAATAAAAATGGAAATGAAATGCATCACAAAACTAAAGAATGTACCATGCGATGTCGGTTTCTTATTTGAATGAACGTATTTCATTAAAGAAATTTGTGCATATAGCCTACTGTATCACTAGGTCATAACATCCACAAAGCATGGAATACTAGGATATATTCACAGTGCAGTAGTCAGTTCTATAAATATGCCATCGTATTTAAAATAGTTTAATTTCCAAACTGCCTGAACATAGCTGGGGCTTTAATACGGAAGCAGAACGCGTATTACTTTAAATAGTATTGTATGTCGAATACAGAACGCTGAGTGAGCAAGAGATGGAGTGAGAGGAAAAAAAGAGATACTGGTAGCGAGCATACACGTTTTACCTTAAAACGCACGCTGTGTGTTGTACGGCTGTGATATTTCAGTTTATTCAAATAATACATCTGATACCGTTTTCCAGGTATCAGAAAATGGTAAGAACTGAACTGGTAAGAACACTACAGGATTTTATATTGTAAATATTGAACATGTTTATTATTTACAATGTTGGATCGGTGAGGCTCCTAAGGTTGAAAGCTTTTAACACACCCCACACCACAGGATAATCGAACAGTAGAACCATCAACAAATCAGGCCTATGCTGACCGACATCGGAAGAATAAAGCCGGGCATAGAATCAGGCTAATTATCCTATAGCATTACGCTGCTATACTATTGAAGTAAAATGTTACATCATCTTACGTAGCCTATTTCATTCAATTAATTCAGGCATTTATTTACATTCTCATGACCGATCATGAATACGTATGATCGAGCATTGCTGTCACAGACGAGCATTCAAGTACCTCGAAAATTCGTGCCCATCTCTATTATGATGTTATCTTTATGATTTATGACTGCATATCACAGTTTATTAGCAAAAACTGTACCTTCAGTAATGATGAGCTAGTGTTGTATAATGTCACCAGCAGTTTGTTTTAATATATGGGATTCTCAACATATTGACACAACAGTTTTTAGTTCACAGGTAAAGTGTCAGCATCTTGACAGAATACACTTATGTAGGCAATTTGGCATCAATGTCAGCTCTCGGAATAAAATAGTTGGAAAATGTAAAGGGTGGTAAGTGGCAGCTTGACTTGGCACAATGCTTGGGTCATATTGGGCTTGTACAAATGACATTAACTGATCAGGAAGTTTTGTCCCAACCTCACCTAGCACTATTCCAGTATTTAGTCAGGTTTGACCTGTTCCTTCAGGATCTACTGTAATATCCTCTGTTTGCACAAAGTCTCCTTAAGTGTTGTACAGGATTACCTACCCTTTTTGCTGTGCATGGCAACTGGCATTTTACTTAGATTTTTAATTACACAAATTCTGTACTGTACGTACGTGTCCCTAAGCAACATTATACCACTCTCTGCTGCAAATGATAATATGTAGTGGAAAAACTACTGTAACTTTGTGCTCGGTCTCCTGTTCGTATTGTCTACATTCTTTACAGATTGCTCTGGATTTGAAGGCTGTAAGAATCTATTGTCCGGATCTGCATCACCTTCCAGGATTTTGTTTTACGTTTGATGTCATTGCAGAGGGTTTTTCTGTCCTTTTTTTTTTTTTTTTGCCTATTTTGGTTGGTCATGTATTGTACTTTATGCTTTTGTAGCATTATGCAGATGTACAGTAGATTGTTTAATGCAAGTTCCAGACCCCTCAAACTTGGCATACAGAAACATAACTGGTGAAGCTAATCTTTAAACTTCCCTCACTGTCGCACGCTGCCCCTTGACTCCAAAGCCAATGATGACTTATTATAGAATATTTGTTTACTGGTAGAATATTGCTGAATCAAAAGATATCTTGTAACGTAAAGATTATTCTATTGAGCTCTTCGTTAGACTGGAAGATTAAGCTATTATTCTGTTATATTTTTATAAGTGGAGTTGTCTGATAGGCTAATTGAAATCACTTAGTGAATCCACTTAGTGATTAGTTGGCATACTTGTTGATGATCAGATGTTTTGGACTCGGTAAAAGCCTAGATTTGTGACCTGATACATCTGAGTCAGCATGTCTGTTGAAACACCACCGTCCGTCCCCTCTTTTATTGAGCTTGGTTGGGTACAAGAGACATAATGCTTATAACATAATGCTGACATTTAGACCAGCTTTTATTTATAAATCAGATTTATTTATAGATATAATGAAGATCTACTTTTTTATTTTATAAAGTGGATATATATGGCATTTGGTGGCACTAAATGTTGCACTAAGCACCAGCATCTCAGACTAAAGCAAATACTATGTGGGCAACATGCACTACCGTGCACACGTGGCCGGACGTACTAATAAACCAAAGAACAGAGGAGCTCAGATGACGACACCCACAGGGTGTGTGATGTCATTCTCTGTTCAGTATGCACTTAAAATATAAATTAAAATAGCAGTTTGCTGCTATATTAATGTTTGAAATATTGTATATGGACCCTTTTTTAAGTTAACTTGCACAACATGATAATATCAGAATGTGTACTGCCAGAAGAAAGGAGTTTGACTTTGTAGAAACACGAGATGTGTGTTTATGAAAAACAGTTTCTTGTCGCACACCTTCCAGGATTAATTAATATTGATGTAAGGAAGCTACAGGGTGGATGGTTTAACAAAAGCTTAAGGTAGAGAGACTCATTTATAGTCAGTGTCGTACCCATTAACCCCACTTCTGCTCAAGTATGGATTGGAATACTTGTTATTTTGACACTTTTATGATTCACAATACTTACCTTTTTTACAGAATATATCAAATGACTGACAAATGACAGGCTGTAGAAATGCCCATGTATATACTATTTATGTATTTGAACTAAGCGTATATATATCATAATGCTAGTTTTCCTGAGAAAATCTATACATCTATAATGTTAAAGAATATCCAGTGTAAGCTAATATCATACTGCCAAGGTGGGTTACAAAACCGACACCGTAGTTCTTCTCTTTATTTGTCTGAAGGGCTGGCACTTATGATTTCTATTAAACTAGCCAAGCCCGTTTCTGAACAGTAATGTCTCACTTGCACTCGCACACATGGGTGTGCACGAGCACACGCGCACACCCTATAATTAATAGTCATTAAGGTGTGCAGCCCGAGCTCTTTAATCCACAGCTCGACATCGCAGAAGTTGATGAAGTGATGGATTAGAGTTCATTAAATGCCGCGTGTGCTTACACTTTGTTATCCACCGGGGAGTTTCCCTTCCTCCTCCTCCTCCTGGCTGTGGGAAAGTGTTCCCGGTTTTTTGCCTACTCCCTTAGGAAGTGTTGACACGCAAACTGTTCCCCGTTAACGCTGCATGATGCTGCTATTCCAAAATATTTCTTTTTTTTTTTGTGATCACTGAGGCACAAACTGTTCCTCTGCGCTAACCTGTACTGGTGAACCTGTGTTTACTGCTGTCTGGGAAGGTCTCTCCACAGTAGATGTGTGCTTGGTTTTGACATGTTATTTTACAACAAATATGTATATGAAATATATTATTTCTGTTTTACAGCCAATTAAGTTAATTTGCTGTAAAAGAGTTGACAGAAAAATGTCAACTGTTTTACTGTCCAGGCTCAGCCTAAGTGTTCTCCACAAACAGATCCAAATGCATTCAATAATTGTGGCTTTGTCATTAGTCAGTACACGCCTTCTTTTAAATGTGTCAGCATTTTCAAGTTAAGCCAGTTGGTTTGCTCTACGGCCACAATATTTATCCCCAGATTCAATCCATTATTCCCTGAACACTTTGCTGAACATGGTAAAGTTTGGATTGTCAGCATATTTCTTACAGTATTTCCATATGTTAACTTAATTTTGGCCATCAGTACAGTGCTGTGGTGCTATCTTCATATTGTTTGCCAAACATTTGCCTTAGGTGAATGACCACACCAGTGATCACACAGAAAACATATTTGCTGAATGGCACACATTTGTGTGTCAAAGGTGGTGTTCACTAATGGACAATTGAGGATAATGTTCACAGCAGTAATTATCCATGCACAGGAATCTCATTGTTCAGAGTTTAGTTTTTTTCTTTCTTTCTACAAAGTGTACACAGGTTTTAGAAGCACACCCATAAATAAAATGTAAGTATCCAGTAGTTTAATGGTCTGGGTGTTTGGTCTAGATGGTTCAGTGACAGTTAGAATCAATGGATTGTTAAGCATTTGAGCAGTATGTTGTGGAGGTTAAGTAAGGTGTTTCAGTAAAATTTTAAAGGTATAGTAAGTGATTGTAAGCTTATACTAGGGGTGTAACGGTTTTGAAACGGAGACCGAAACCACGATACAAACATAGGCATGGGACGATATGAAAAATTATCACGATTATCCTGGCCAAAATAATTGCGATAGATGATATTATTGTGATTATTATATTGTTATTAATCTCAAAAAATGGCACTAAAACTTACTGGAATCACTTATCTTTAAATGTTGTTAAAAAACTATTTTTATTATGACACTTATGTACTGTATCTTTTTTGTGTGATTTATTTTTGTTTTAAAACTAGTATTTAAACAAATCAGATTTATCTTTTCTATGTGGGGTACACAAAGGCTAATGCATACATTAATAAATCAATACAATTTGACTGTAAAATTGAGCCAGACAGCTTTTTTCAATTCAACTGAGAATTGTGAATATTAACTTATTTGAGGATATTCACAATGGACATTCACCACGATACGATTATCATCAGAATTTTTATGGCGATAAACGATAATATCGTATATCGTTCCATCCCTAGTGTCACGGTTGTTGAAGACAGAACCACGGTCCACACGCGCACACACACCCAACCAGCTGCAGGTGCAGCCTGTTGAGCGCTCATATACGATGCTACTGTAATTAAACTACATCTTTCATTTCACTTAGCTCAACACGAGATTAGAACCACTGAGCCTTTCTAAAGTTCTCAAAACAACACCAAGCGATGTATAGAATGCATGTGTCATCATTCATGGATAAATTACCCCCCGTCACTACGATTATGGCAACGAGTCTATAGCTATAGGCTACTCAAACAGAACAATGTGGAATAATATCACACTTTATTTAAAAACATCAATGTGCAGGTTAACCCTGCATTCACACCGCCGACGTGTTCAGCTCGCAAAGAGGCACGTTCTAATTCATTGAGAACGGACGCAAGCGTTTCTCGGCGACAAAGTCGCCCGGCGACAGATCAGAGTTGAGAACTTTACAACTTTATGCTAATTTCCAGCTAGCCGTTGGTGACGGAGTTTGGCGACTACCAATGGCAGGACAGATGTTCTCTGCATCTTCTTTTCGATAGCTACCGGGTTTGATTTGACAAATTGCATGCGTATGTCTGTAGACAAACAAGGAATATTATGGTTTCCCGTCATCTCAACTACATATTCTGCATTTATTTAGATTGCTGATATGATATGATATGATAGATATGATAATGTATGTGCCTCTTGTCTCAGCCTTGCTTTATGACCTGGAATTACAAATGTCCTGTCATTTTTGTGATTCCACTGTAGATGTGCGAGAAATTAGATGCTAATACAGATTCCCAATTTTTCTTTCTTTTTTTTTTTTTTTTTTTTTTGCAGCTCAGAATGTGACAGTGGAGGAAATTCTGTCTGCTTACAGACAGACCTGTCAGAAACTCAACTGTAAGCCCATCCCCAAAGTGCTTAAACAGATACAGGTAAGGCTCCAGCACACACAAACATACAGATGGCTGCAGACAAGCCATATAACTGACACATGCGTGCCCACTAAACACACGCACACACACAGTGTCATCTCCTAGCCTTAAGGCATAAACTCTTTGGAGTTGCAGCTCACAGCTTCCTTTTTGAATTCAATAGTTCAGACCCTTTTTTGACCCCATGGTTACTGAAACTACATGTTATTTAGTGCTTCAATACACTATCACCATTAGAAGAAACACAATCCCTGTTGTAAACTCTGCTGTCGCATGAAAACGTGGGAAGATGTGATGGTTTCCTTTGGCAAAATGGAAAGGCTGTATTGTGTACTAGAGCATGAGATGGCCAGCTGCCGTTTAGATTGTGATGTGCTTTGTGCGTCTATCCGGGTAGTTTCTGTACCCACTGCGCTCTCTTTAGCGTCCAAAGTCTCAAAAGAGACAGATATGAACTAGTTTCTACTAATGTTTCCACTACTACTAATACAATTAGGCAGAAATAAAAAATGTTTAGAACTGTGTGGTTCATAAAAGCTGCAGAAAGTGCTAAGGTAGGGTGAACAAAGTTGCGTGGGCAAAGCAATGAGTCCTACAAAGCTGAAGGTCGGTCAAGTTTAGATTTATTTTAAAACATTTTTCAAATACTACTACTCATCATAAACTACCGCGCAACAATAGTTTTTTTCCCCCAAACTTAAAATAAATATCTCTAGGAGAGTGTGCAGTGTCCTCCAGACTCTCCACACTTCCTGTCTGTAATTTCAGTGTGGTGGTTTCTCCAGGTTGATGGCCAGGTATTTGTGGAGTTCGGAGTGATGAATGTTTGTAGTGTGTGCTACCTTCTTAGAATTTAAATGGAATACTACCTTGATGTTTGTCACTAGTCAGTGGGCTAATTATGTTCTACACTGCCGATAATATGGACATGTAATCATGTTGTACGCTGCCGATAATATGGACATGTAATCATGTTGTACGCTGCTGATAATATGGACATGTAATGTGTTTTTTATTTTTTTTTTGGCATTTTTTAGCCTTGCTGGTGAAGTGTGCCTTAATTCCAATGTAAATGCATTTCTTAAAACAGAATATGAAAATCCTAGGCAGTGGCACTAGCTATGTTTTTTTTTTTTTTTATACAGCTGCCTACCTTTATTTAGTCTGTGTACATGCAAGCATGTGCGCTTGTTGTGTGTGAGGATTACTAGCCCATTGAAGCATTATAGCTATAGGCATTGTTTCCGCTGCAATCCCACAGACCTTGAGACCATGCTTTGTTTTGGTCACAGAGAGCAAGCAGGGGGAGGGAAGGCATGACTGACCTAAAATAACTCTTATTGAGCCAACATAAGAAACATAGATGTAGAAAAACATTGTAGGCCTACTTTAAGTTACAGTTGCCAGGAGGCCGAATATGGTATCCTATTGTAAGTAGCCTAATTTGTGACTCACTCATCAGAGATCGGTCAGATGTTGCCTGTCTGTTTTTATGAATTATGAATTATGTCAAATTTACAGTAGTGCAAAATATTAGTCATGTTTTGTCTGAGTTGTCAAAGGCACAAAGCCTTGTTGCCAGTTGCCTGTGGTAGCTAGCAGCCAATCAGATTGGTTTGGTTGCACACTAGCTGTTTTCATTATATATATTTTTTCAATTACCCAAATCTGACACATTTCTTAATGTCACTTTTCTTTTGGGCCGCGTGTAGCAGGACCGGCCAATATGAACACGTCGCTTACTGACTGACCGACCCTGTTAAAAAACACGAGCGCTATATTCGAGTTACTAGAATATAGTCAAGTTACTGCTAGTTACAAGTGTTACTAAATGTACAAAAGTTACTAAATTATGAATGTCAGGAAAGGATGAAAGAAGCCTGGATCATGAGCATCCAGCCATTCATGGTGCACTGTGTACTAGACCTACATCAGGGACGACATTAGAGACACTACTATAATATTCACTTATCTGAGAATGTAAAACAAATACGTTATCCCATCCATCCAACATCAACAGATGGCACAGAAAATGCTGTATTTTTGTGCCATGTAGCAAAAACATTGTGGCTAGCAGCTTTTAATTGAATAACACAGACACCTAAGTTGGACTTTATGTAATGGTGTCTAATCAATTCCACAATTACCACACAGATAATATTGTCACTGTTCTGTAAATACTGAAACTAAGAAGGTCAATATTGAAGTTCAAATAAACATTTAAATCTAAATTCAACACACATCATACTGAAAACTGTAAATTCTGGGTAAGAGGAGGTGTTTAGTTCCATGTTGATAGTCACTCCCACACATTTCTTAAACAATTCCCAGGAAAGCCCTCCCCTTCCACACCAAAACAGACAGTGAAGTAGTATAAGTTGACATTGAAAAGCATAAAGAACAGCATAAAGAAAACTGCAGTGAAAAATGGTAACATGGAGAAACAAATATTTTGTCATTGAAAAGGCAGAATAAACAGTAAAAAAAAAAATCTGCTGGACTACATAGACTACATATTGAAAATAGGCGCTAAAAATGAGTTTGGTGGACACAAGCCCTTAATGTCCCGGAAGGGCATTTTATCTTGCAGACAATCAAACATAAAATCACACACAGCAATCAATCAATCATACCACATACAATTATGATCATCAGTGTGGCTCTTGGAACAATAGCAGCTATAACAAAAGACAGTCTGAATCTGTTTGTGACCATTCTAGGGAGGCCATACCTTCGGGCTGATGGGAGCAGTTAAAACTGAGTAAAGGATGATGAGAGTCCAAAACAATAGTCTGGGCCTTAGAGATGGTCCCCATCTCATACCTCAAAGATCATTCACCTCAATGATCATTCAGTGGAGCGCCTGTGATTTCTTTTGACGCCGCTTAACAATGCTATTCAGTTTGCTCCTGTTTTTGGTAGTAAAAGCATCAAACAGACAAGAGAAAATGTGAGAACAGATTCAATAAAAGAATACAATAGTTTCATTAAGGTCTAGTTTACATTAAAACTTTGCAGCTTGCATAGAAAAACACAGTCGTTTGTGGAGGAGATAATGGGAAGGCAGAGGGCAGGCCATATTTGTATATGTTTGTATAAGTGCAGTGTGGTTTACACAAGCCGCATGTAACCTTACACATAATACCATCTACAACAATAATGGTGTTAATATTAAAGAAAACACATCTCTGGTATTATCTGCAGCCATCCAAATGATGGTATCAGTAATTTCAATGTATCGGCAACAAAAACTCCTTGCATCCACACAATGTATGGAGGAGGCATTGTGGCCTAAGGGGTTTGTTGAGATGCAGCAGCAGCAGGTATGCATTTGTTCTGTGAAATGCTACTGCTCTACTGTTACACTCTCTGTCGAGGCTTTGCACACACACACCCACACACACGTCTTTAACTTTTTATTTTCCTTCCCGTGTGACTGACGACGGTGATTATCTCGGGCGTCACACGTCGGTGTCACACTCGTGACGCGGGAGACTGGGCATTCGGTAATCCCTTGCCGGCTCGCCACATCCTCCGGATCAGCCGGGAGAAAGGGGTTAGAGGCTTTATCGGCACGGCAACCTGTGCTAAGGCAGGACCAAGCATTAAGCCGCTGTTCTGTTGTTGTCCTTCAGAGCCCCAAGCGAGGCATCTGGGTGACTTTCCACTGGGAAACGACTGAGGCTCAATCACCATATGACCAAGGCCACCCCCCCCCCACCTTTCCTCTAACCCCACAACATATCTGTCAAGTCTGTCTGTCTGTCTGTCTGTCTGCGTGCAGTCTGTGGTCTCTTACACCTGGCTCCAGCCCCTCCTCATTCCTGTGAGTCATCCATGGAATAAACCAGCCAGCAGACCGGTCAAGCTTAAAAGCTGGCCAAAGAGTGAGGGCATTAAGAGATGTCCAGCCAGCAGCTTGCACCCCACCTTCCCCTTCCTGCTGCTGTAAATGCTTTCTTTATTAAGTCCAACTGATTCTGTACACGTGGCAGCTGACCCTACCGGTTGTGTACATTTAAAGGTATAGTCAGCTATTGCAAGCTAATACACGTTGTCAAATTCACAAAATATATCCTCGCTATCTTACCGTAAAAATAAAAGAATCTGGTACTTTTACACAGCCTGGCTCTATAAATGGGAACATAAGCAAATTGACAAACACCGCTCACACCAACAATGCCGCTTGGCTTCACAATGCATTTTAATGTGTAAGGGAGGGGTGGGGGGGGTGTCGCAGAGCTTCTGAGGGAGTTTGTTTTGATTTGAGCTCCAAGTTAGCATGCGTTCATGAGTGACTGACTCACCCTGCCTCTTAACGGGCAGTCATTTGTGTGGGTTTGTAAAAATGTAGTGTTTGGCATCTGTGTGTTGAATGCCTGCTCCCTCAGTAGCGCCTGCCAGCGTCTTGAGACCCGGACACTTAGCAGCCTTGTGTTACATCGGTCCTGCTGAAGTCCCCCGAGGGACTAGCAGTTTCCATATAGCACACAGCCCATAGGTGCACTCTGGTGCTCCCACAACCCCCCCAGAAATGCACCCTCACTAAGGACGTCAATGGAATTAAACACCACCACAGCACTTCCATTTGATACATTTATATTTTGGTGGCATCAATATGCTTCACAGTCACACAGTTTGATCATGAGAGCATGTGTGCTTAGTTAAAAGGCACATGGTTAATGTTCCTTTGTTACTCTTCCAAGCTTAATGGCGAACAAGGCGTTCAGACAGAGCTACGGAACCCTAGGGCTGCACCCGGCCGACACGGACATTTTGCTGGGCGGGGCTGATATATTTACCTGCTCCACCAGTCTGTTGTTTGCAGCCACGTCCTAGTTTGTTTGTTTGAGCTACAGGAATAAACATGTTCATCACCACGTAAAGTATTTGTTTCTGTTAAAGGTGGAGTCAGCCATTATAAGTTGACATAATTTTTTTGTCAAATTCTGCAAATATCTCCTCATGGTCCGCTTGTTTCCTCTTGTGCGCACACCAAATAAATCAGGTGTTTCTACAGCCCTGACTGAAATGGCCACACAAAGAACAAAGTGGTGCAGACCAGACCACAAAACTCTATCCCAGCCATGATAATGCACATCCAGTCAGTGTGTGTGTGTGTGACGAAGCTTCTGATTGGAGCTTCCCAGATTTGGATGGTCTCACAAGGCTACTGTGATTCCACCTTTTAGTTTGCCTGTGTGTAGAGCAGCAGTCCATTGCAGTTCAGTGTCTCTTGTCGCACAAGAACAGAACAAACTCATAAACCACATGTCTCACCTGGCGGCTGCAGAACTTCCAGTAGATAAAAGTTATAGTAGACAAATGTGCATTAGTAGTGGCTATGGCATGTAAAAATGGTGAACATTACTGTACTTGGAAGGTGTGCATGCAGCGAAGACTGTGGGGCTTATTTGTCCCAACTTTGGTTGGGAGTAAAGCAAATCCATGCAGATCTTAACCCAGTCGTTCTCAAACTGGAGGTCAGGACCCCCCGGGGGGGGTCGCGAGACACGGACTACTCAATTTAAAATTGTTTAAATGGAATAGTTTAGACATAATTTTTAGTATTAGTACAGTTTATACTTTACTTTGAGGTATTCTGCTACTACACTGAATGTATTAGTGTAAAATACTATAAACTAATATGGCTGTTGTTCTTCTACAACCTCTGGGGATAGCAGGGGGTTATTTTGGGGTGTCGCGAGCTGAGAAGTTTGAGAACCCCTGTTTTAACCATTATTTTCCCTTAGGGGCCACATTGAATATGTCAGAACTTCACGGACCACATTACGTTTTTAACCAACATGCTAAAATATTTTAAAATTACAACTTAACTTAACTATGCATAAAATAATAATACGTTTTGGTCGAAGATGCTGGTGCGTAGTGCGCCATCTAGTGGCAGATGTGATAAATATTTTATACTTGTAATTGCATGTAATTTGTTATTTAGCCTCAATGATTTGCACAATTGTTTTGTCACCGTGTCTTCATTGACTTCATTGAGGATTCAAAACAAACAGTTGGAAACCACGGCACAAGTCATTGTCTATGTGGTTTACAATTGTTAAACAAAAATAACCCTAGGTTATTAACCCTCGCGCTGTACTATGCGTCAAAATGACCCGGTGCACTTGCCAGTAGAGGGCAGCAACCACAACAC
>JAOEGT010046479.1:0-20852 GCA_025447795.1 Speoplatyrhinus poulsoni
GTCAGCCGTGTGGGCGTGAGGGCATAAAGACCGGTGACTCCGGGGAGGGGGTGTGGGTTATTGTCCCTGTCACGTTTATTCATGTTCACCTTTTGTACCTGTTTCGTTACTGTTTACGTTTCCTGTTCATGTTTTGTTCACGGTCCTGAGTTCTTTTCTTTTGATACGTGACTGTACACGCCGTTTTGTTTTTGAGTTTGAGTTCTATTAAAAGTTGAGCCGTGTTTGCTCGTCCGGCAGTTTGTTGCGTTTCGTTTTTTTCCGTTCGTCTGCACTCGCCTCGCCCTCTCGGCGTTACAACAAGTAATAATAAATAAATAGAACATTGCTACAAGATGTCATAAAGTGTAGAGCACAATAATAACAGTAATCTTAGTGATAAAAACTTATTTTAAACGATTACTGTCAGAGTTTAGCAGCCTGATAGCAGAAGGGATAAAGGAGTTGGAGTATCGGTTAGTTCTTCTCCGGGGTACATGGTAACGGCGCCTTGAAGGCATCAACTCAAACGTTGCAGACAAAACATGATTAGGTTGGCCTATAATATTCTTTTGCCTTCTTTTTTGTCTGATTCTCCCAGAGGGAACACAAGTATCTCAGCTTGACTCCAATGATCTTGGAGCAAACCTTGACGATGTCATACAGACTGTTCTCGTCCTTAATGGATAATCCATTGAACCAACAGATGCAGGAAAACCGTAAAAGACTTTCAATAAAAGAACAATAAAAGTTACTTAAGATCTTTCCACTGACATCCTCAGATTCGTTTTTAATACATTAAGGTCAAGATAACTGTCGTCACATCATTTAACGAACTCTGGGAAAGCCGGACCATGAAAACAGTGTCATTAGAAATCTGTTACAAGCCAAAACCTCTGATTTTCCCTGTCTACACCTGAACACTTAATACATCGTTTTTTTTTTAATATCTTCACCCTGGGCGGGTTGCTCTGTCTTGACTCTTTAGTGAACATATATGCTCTTTGCGTTTGGATGAAAGGTTTATTTTTAGTACACATGGCCCAGTGCTCTGTATAGGTTGTTCATTGAACGGATGAGAGAACTCCCATGCCCCTACCAGCCTTTATGCGGGGGTGGAGCTGCTACTGTAGCCTAGAGCATGACACTCGTGCCCGAGTGTAGGTCACTGCTAAGGTGGAACATTCCAACACAGGCCTGAAGGCTATACAGCGAACACAGCCACTATACATACCTCTCAAGTCAGCATAGAGATGGGGATGTAGCACAGATACAGTGACAGAACAAATATCTGCTCTTCTCTCATTATTTTGCTCATTTTGAATGCAATATTCACCCGGACTGGACATACAGTAGGAATCCACATGTGACTGCGATGTCTGGCTAATGACAGTGAGCTCTGAATAACTGGATGATTGTAACAACAATGACTGAGCTGTGAACTACTTCATGTTGATTGTTTGTGTTTCATAATGGATCAATAACTAGCTGTAACAGCTATCAAATAATTGTGCTACAGAAAACATAGAGAGTCTGTCGGATAAATTCATTACAGTCAAACTCACTTTTTGACTTTCCAAATGCACACAGATTTTCTGTGATTGTTTTTTGTATTTTGTATATTCCAATGGTAAATTATCATCTGATATTTTGAATACAATGCATTTTCAAAATTAATATAAAAATGTCTCATCAGAAACTGCTACATTGTGTAATCTGTACTCCTAGGGATACTAGACAGTACATTTTTATTACAATATGTATTTAAATATACCTACTAGGCCTAATAGATAAATAAATAAGGCTATCAAAGGTACTAGCCTAATATTATTGCAGTCATTTTGCAGCTTAAACATTTAAAAAGCCTTACATTTTGTCAGTTCAAATCATAAATGCTTTAATTGTATGTGTATTTCCTCTACAACTGCATTGAAAGAATTGTCTTATTTGGTAAAGGGGCGCTTGGCTTGCTGTGTATGGGCGGTAGCTGCTGCCTAGCTGTTAGCGGCTAGCAGGGTTCGGCAAGCGCCAGTCTTA
This sequence comes from Speoplatyrhinus poulsoni, assembly GCA_025447795.1. Classification (NCBI taxonomy): domain Eukaryota; kingdom Metazoa; phylum Chordata; class Actinopteri; order Percopsiformes; family Amblyopsidae; genus Speoplatyrhinus; species Speoplatyrhinus poulsoni. Next base: position 2,017 of record JAOEGT010046479.1, read on the forward strand.
CCAATCCCTCTGTAGATTTGACATTGGCTAGCTGCACCACCTCCAGATGTGCGGCCTGGGATACCATGGGGTCCGTGGACAGCGATATGATGTGGTCACACACGCCAGACAGGGTCTTACACTGGGGATGTGGAGATGTGTGCACACGTTAAGTGCAGATACCAGTGGGAAACGCTATCCTGGTCACATGGACTTGGTCGTGCTCGGCTGCAGTGGAATGCAGAGAAACTTACCACATGGAGGATTTTATTTTCTGTCTCATACACAGAGCAGTCCTGAAAAACAGAGATGCTACCGTTATCCTCCAGGGAATGTGTCAAAACTGAGTTATTATTGGAACTGCAGCTGCTGTAGGTGGATAAATGTAAAGACCACAGCAGTTTGGCTCTCTAACCCGCAATACACCCCCACACATACACACACACACACACACACACACAAAACAAATGAGTCACCTCCCCCTCTCCCCTGACAAACACACACTTTTCTCAATATATTGCATGTCTCTCTCTAAAACATTTATAGCGTACACTGTATCTCGCATGAACAACTTTTTAATAAAATCTTTACATAGCACATGTATTTTGTGAAGATGAGATTTATGTAGTACTGCTACTAAATTCCTTTGATGCAATGCAACATCAATTCAAGCTAATGTTAAGCTACTTTTGGATGTTGTGATTGGCCGAAACGTTTTTTTGTTTAGTTTTTACCTGCTGTACGATTGTTGTGAGCTCCAGACACAGCTGAATCACATTATTTCTGGTTACAGAATAATCTGCAACAGCAGCAAACGGAGACCTGAAAAAGAAGTAACACCTGGAATGAACCATTAGATGATTCTTAACTTCATCCCAACTCACTGTTACAGATGCCATGTCTTTTAGCACTCTATGCTTTCATATTTTCTGCATATGCAGTAGCTAATTAATGCAGTACACACATCTGCAGTTAATTAAACATCTAGCCGCTATACGTTATTCCATGTAAACGGGAATTGCATATAACATACACTATGTTGTATTAAACAGATATCGGTAACCGTTTGGATAAATAACACTGATACAAATGTATATACTTGTAATAATGGTAGACTATAGTCAATCATATGTTTAGCTATTTGTTATGCGTTGAGGCCTTCACCTAAGAGACCTTTAACAATAACAAAACATTGACCGTTTTTGCTACCCCCACTGAACGGCATTGTACTCAAACACGCCCACACACACTAACACAAAGGCATAGAGAGAACAGACATGTCCCATCCTCTCAAAGCAGCATCTACCATAAAGTAATCAACATTAATCAATTTTCTTTTGTCTGCACATTACTCACGGACATTACATAACATTTGTGTTTTGGTTGGGTAACACCATATCACAGTCTTCAGAACATTGTGGCCTAACAATTCAAGATAAAAGATACTTTGATCTTGTAAGCAAAAAGTTATCCTATCCTAATTATGTAGCATGCCACTATATCTGCAATGATTAAACTGTCAAATGTAATATCAAACTTAAATAGTATGTTTCACTGTTGTGAATGTATGCTTGCATACATTTATGTGTGCCTCACACACACACACACTCACGTTGTGCGTGTGTAACTTTTTGCAAATCTCACCTGTCTAGCCACGCAAGCAGGCTTTTTGCCGCGGCGATGAGCTCCACCACTGAGGTGAGGAAGTCATTGGGCAGCTTGCGGGCAGCGCGGCCATCATAGTGGCCACTGCGCCTGCGGCCTGTGATGAAGTTCTGCAGGTTCTTGGCAGAGGCGTGGAGCTTGTGAGACAGCGTCTTCAGATTCTCCGTCTCCAAACCGTAGTTCTTCAGAAGAATAAGGGGCTTAATGTCATGCAGTGCACTGCAGTTTAACATGAAAATCATTAGGTTTCCGTTGAAGGGTGAGGAATTATTCCACCGCTGAACTGTGGTGTGAAATAAAGAGAGGGCTCAGAGTCATGCTTATTATTCCGTGCGGCAAACGCAAGGAAGAAATCCACTGACCCTTCGCCCAGGCCCCCTTTCCGTCTCCCTCCCATCCCAGCTGTCACTTTGCATGTCGGGGAAGAGCAGGATGCTCATTACCCACAATGCCACACTGCACGTGCAGGCCTGTGGCCAACTGTCATTTCAGAATTTCTTGGGATGAGGAATGGTTGACAGGATGGCAGGAGGCAAACATATTTAATACAGCAAAGCCTGAGAGACTTTATAGTAAATCCCAGTTACATAAGGGGCTTTTGGACTGAAGCAAGGCCTAACAGGCTTTAGATTACGATTACATCTGTGGCCCAGTCTCTCCCTGCCTTTTTTGGCCTCTTTGGCGGCATCACACGCTTCCTCTGACCTCTGCATTTGATCCTAAGTTCCATTAGTGTGAATTCTTAAATTAGCACTTTGTGTCCACACAACAATGCTGTCATGGGTAGGGTGTCAACAATCCTAAGTCATACTTTAGTATCTGAGTCAGCGGACTGATGTGCCTAAAAGATCATTGATGTAGCCCATATGGATGCTACTGATTCCCTGCATAGCAGTTACAGTAGCAGTTCTCAAACTGTCCTCACTAGATGCGAAAATAGAAACTAACAACAGCGTAGGGGTCACAAGCTAATGTGTGAAGTACTGTTTCCTTTTGTATGGGCAATAATAACACATAAAATGAAAGCAAAATAAATATTAAAAGTCCTCTCCCGCATCCACACCCAAATCTTCCCGGCCGTCAGATCCCCACGTTGAGAAGCAGCTGAAGGATGTCTGGACTCACCAGAGCACAGAGCAGGTCCACGGCCTCCAGTATGAGCTCCTGATGGCCGATCCTCGACACACCCAGGTCCTCCAGTTCCTGGTGGGTGATGCGAAGGAGCTGGTCACCCCCAACGTTCTCCCTCTCAAATGTCTCAATGTACTGTTGCAGGCAATCGTCCAGGCCTGACAGAAACACAGAACACCAGGCACATTACGGATCTCTATGGAAACGATGTAGCTTATTGAATAATACGTTATGTATGGACAAGCTTGTTACTGGAATGTGATTAGCCTACTGATTAATTGGCCTGTCTGACCACATTGCTCATACAATAGTGCTACAGTTCCTTCACTCGTTACTTTCTACAGTCCACAGGTTGATATGTCAGTGTTTGCTCTAGATGAATTAGGGAGCAGCTCCTATAATGAATCTGTATGCCAACACAGCTGTAGGATTTGGCTCCATGGTCAATGTGGCGTACACATAAATCCATCAAAACTGAGAATTTATTATATCTGCTGTTACTCCATTAGAGAATTAACATTCTATGATGATTTAGAACAGATTTGACGTAAATAATAATCTGCACTCCAATACCAAATGAAATGACAATGTGGCTACTTCATTTGGAAAATTCTGCAGACATCTTATTACTGGAGTAGATCTTTATGTGTAACGCAATGTTCTGACTTTCTTCAAAAAGTGTTGATTTTTAAAGTTGCCGAGCCATTGCTGTGCACCCGTTAAATTCAGTGAAATGTCTGCTGCTCAGTAAGTATGGAAATACATACAAAGAAAAGAAAGTGTATACTATTCAGGGTTTTAGCGTGTGTTTGGGTTTTCACTGTATGACTGGCAGCTAGAACCGAGAGAATATGTAGGCAGTCCGTAATATATAATATATAATAGCAGGTTTCCCATCTACAGTGAAAATACGAGGCTGTGTGTATCCTAGATGATATGTAAATCTCTTCATACTGAACATTTGGTGAACAGCGTATTGCTAGCCAACTGCTAGAACAACTTGAATCCTTTTCTTTAATAAAACGTGTACATCTTTTAGCTATTTTTAGACAGTAATTGCCACATAAAATGCCATCGTTATGCTGTATGTGTGTAGACAGACTTGCTCCTGTGAGGTCAGTTTTGCAAGCTATCAAGAGTGTGTCTCTTTCAAGTTCTCTCTTCTTCTCATCTAAACCTTTCCCCTTTCATCCTCTCCCACAAAAACAAACAAAGAACTGTGGGCCAATCCTACACCCGAGGATCAGATCCATTGTATTATTGGGCATGAACCTGCTCATGCATTCAGCTCAAGTTTATCTGGCAGAGGAATGAAGGTGCATATACATAGTGGGTGTCACGGTTTTGCATACAATTTAAAGACTTAACTAATCAACATTTTTACCAAGTTAATTGAGCCTCGTTTTGCCAATAAAGAATACCCTGTGTTTCCATAGATACCACAAAGCAGGGTTTTGGCAGGGCCCCTTCTTGACTGTAGGACTAAATATAAAAGAGTAAAGAGACGTCACGCCTTACAACAAAGTGAACCCACAGAGGGATGGCTCAACTGTCAAATAAGGATTCCAGCGATTTGAAAACATAAACATTGAAAACATTAATCATTTCAAGGATTTGCATTAGCTTGGAATGATAAAACAAAACTATTATATTTACATCCTGACAGGAAAAATATAATAAATGTCTGATGGTGCTGTTGGCCATTGTTTTAGAACAAGGCCAATGATATTCCTCTTCAATACTAAAACTCCAAGTAAAGTGTCACACAAATGCTCCTCCTCTGTGGATAGCCTATTATCTAATGGACAACTGTCCTAGATAGCCCCTTACAATGACTGTGCAAAGCAATCTCTCTAGCATCAGTATCTAATATATCTGCTGCTTTAGAGTGAAAGACAATGTATTAAGAGTATGAGTAAAAAATACTCTATTTAGGGCTGTAACTGTTGGTATATCGGTTTTAAGATCAACATCATGATAACATATCACAGAATACTGGGAAAGAAAAGGGGGAGGGGCCTGACAGTGGTGGAAAAAAACAACAACTGCAAAGTATGGGGATAATATGACATGTCAACACAATCCATGCTAGACGATTAGGCATGAGCTGATTTAGTGGCATTAATCTCTCCAAATTTCTCTAAACTCTCCGGCAGAAAAAATATATAAATTATAGAACTCATAGCACGAAATACTGCATAATATATTGTATGTAATTTAAACCAAACACTAACTTTAATTCAAGAGTGTCCTTTTCCATTTTGTAATGAGGAACTCTTTTTAAAAGAGGCTTTGTCACAGCTGGGAAGTTGCAAACAAAGGTTGCAGAAAACACCAGGAGGGGATGGAGATGTCACAAGGTGCCCCTACTTGGCCTCCGGTGACATCACTGGGCCGTATGCTAATAATGGAACCTGTGAATGCTCGAGAAAGAAAAGAAAAAAAGAAGAAAAATGCTGCCGGGCCTCTGTAACTAAGGGTGAATGTGAGACAAAGATGACCAAAACTCCCAATTTCCTCTCCTTCTCACCCACCTCCCCCCCCCCTCTCTCTCTCTCTCCCTCTCTCAGAGACTCTAAGCACAAGGATTGTCTCTGAGGAATGCACTGAGGGGCTCTGTTTCATAGAGGCCTGTCATTTGTATCCCCTCTTCCTTATTTTGAAACTTCTACATTGGTGTATCAATGTGGTATCACCGCCTCTAACCACTGGTTTCCATGTATTGTGACAGAGTGACTACTACAGGTCTACATGTGACAGCTGATATTTTAGTAACTAAAATAATCCAAATAAAGATTATACACATTACCCTGCATTACTGTTGTGTTCTGAGAAAGGTCAATCCAGCTGGTATTAAATAACCTGTGTTCAGAGATTAGAACAACACCCAAATAGAAGTTGCCAAGTAGAATAATGTTTACGGCAATTAAAATAAATGTGGTTCAATAACATTAAAGAGCATTATGCACACATTAAATAATAATGTAATATTAGGAGTATCTTGTGTGTCAAAATACCTTTAGAATATATTAGGTTTCCCTTAATTATACAGTTGTAAACTGCGAGATATAATGCTGCATATTCTGTTAAATAATAATCCTCTAAAATGTCACATCAACTGCATACCACTTGCAAATTCAAGACTAGTGTTCCTAAAACCAAGTGTTTTCAGAACAGAAATATGGTTTTCAGACATGATGTCTGACATGATATACATTTAAAGTTGCTCTAATTGAAATTCATGTAGTCTACATTTTATATGGTAAATATGCGTCATTTTGATCTTGTAGGCTAATTCAGAAGCAATAAGGCCATCTGGCCTCCAAGAGTCAGCAGGTGTTATTCTGGATTCTGGAATCAAGTGATCCTCTGGCAATATGTGCAGTGTGCATTGATTATAGTTCACAGGCATTGCTGATATGCTTCTTCTCGTCCTCATTCATTTGTTCATTGTAATAACAATGTAATGAAGCCTTACATCTTACTAGAGCTTACCTTTCATCCAGTCAACCACTTGACTCGGGCTCCACTTGCTCACAGGTTCCATAACCAGAGCCATTGTAGAAGTTTGTCTGTTCTCCACTGACAAAAGAAACGCTCCAACACCCCAAAACCCAACGCGCACCAAATGCTGTTATGTTGGGTTTGTGTGTTTACAAACAATGAGTTACCCTGAGCCAAGAATTTCCGAAAATTGTTTTCGCGCAGCCGATTTGAGCACCAGCGGGTTTGTGGTGCACATTCCTCTGCTCTTGTTTACTCTCCTCTGAAGAGCTATTTTATTTGTCATTCAAGTCAGATTGGGTGATGTTGGCAGTGGCTGCCCGCTCGCTCTTCAATAGCCTACATCTCACACCAGGGGAAAAGAAAATGCAACGCTCTCGCCTCTGGCGTCGGGAAAGTGGGAAGGTTTAACTCTCGCAATGCAATCCGTCTAGGACAGACAGACAATATAGCCTTCCACTAGCCTGAACGTTCTGTGTTCTGGCTAGTTTATTTCGACCGATCAACCGCTCGTTCTGCCTCCCTCCGTTCCTCCCTCCCTCCCTCCCACGATCTCGACACTGTTTCCCTCGTCTTTCTCTTTGTGGCTGCTTACGCCTCCATCACCCAAAACGCAGTCTAGTGGAAGCGACGAAAAGAGGCGAGGTGATGCTAGGCTATACGTTCGACTCAGTAACTCCGGTTTATAATGCTATTATAGACATACCAGAGAACATATTACATTATGAGAGGCTAGACTGAAATATTTTGTTTAAATAAATGACAGGGCATTTTTAATTTTAAATTATCCAGTAGCAAATGTATAGCATATTATTATTGTTCCAACAAAGCATGTTGTTCAGTCTACCATAGTAGGCCTACTGCTATTGAAAACAAGTGCGTGTTTCTATAGTAGGCTATGTCAATATACATTTTCACAAATAAGGTTCATGAATGCCCTTAACATTTTATCCCATTTTATTAATGTAAACATATGGTTTGTAATCCATATGTTTACATGTCCGGAATTGTGCAGTTTATGCAGTAGGCTAGTAAGACTAAGAGATTCGCAAGTAAAAGTCATAGCCAATAAAGTGGAAACCATAGAACTATAGAAACGCGAGAAATGCTAGTCGAGGGTGCTCCAGTTGTAACTTGGACTCCATACCACTCGGTGGCGACACGTGTGCCTGTATAGTAAGACTATACAAGACTAGTAGTAAACAAGAAAAGGCATAGATGGTAAGTAAAGTCGTGTCGATTTTTCTTATTTTTTTCTAACAATGTATTTTAATATAAGGTTTCACTACTAACATATGCATTTTAAAACATTGTCACACCATCACAACATTGAACAACTCAGCCAGAGAATTCCACTTGAATTAAATCCACCACTTATATATTAAAATATTGAAGTATTACCCGGAAGTACCGTACGTTTATATATTTGATCTGTATAATTTGTATTAAATACACATTGTATATGATCATATTATATATTATGCATTATATAATAACATATTTATAACATATACGTTAGTACCCTAAAAAATGTATCTGTCAATGTGTTTATAACAACAGGCCCAAACTTAATTTACCCCCAGTCTTGCGTAATACCTGAGTTATGGTGTAAGTATGGTGTCATTGCAATGATGGCATTACAGCTACAAATAATGTTGGTACATTTTATTTGCAGGTAAATCATATGACGTGGTAAACATTTACATGATAGAGTCGTGCGCTAATGGCCGATGCTGCATATGAAATGGAACAGCCGGACATGGAGTCTAGGTCTTGGGACTCGGACAGCATTCCCGTTGGGGAGGGAGCGTCCGGTAGAGGCAGTGTTATGAGTGTTGAAGGTGATGTTGTATTTTATATACCTGAGAGGAGGCGTTCTCTTGACCTGCCACCGATGGATACCAGTCAGTGGGGGTGAGCGCTTTTGTGTGCGTGTATGTATGTGTGTTTGTGTGTGTGGGGAGAGCGCAATGATAACATGCACATCCAATACTGTAGTATGGTGTCTGAAGTTTTACTTTACAAACATTTATCTTACAATTGGAGAATAACTCCCAGACTCTATGATCTTTAGGTAGGATACATGTTCTACATTTAAGGGCCCAGAGGTAGCTATTTTCCCCCATAGAGTAGTTAACATTAGCACTTTTTCTACATGTCACTAGTCTGTTCTACTGTATGAACTACTGTATGGTTAAATGCTTAGAAAACCATAAAGAATATTACATTTCTTGCTCACCTGAGTGCTTACTGTATTTGCTGATGAAATTATATAATGTGAAAGAAAACATATAGCCAGTACAGAAAGCATAGTATTATGTAAATGTGTGGCTAAGTGCTTGTCTGAGTGTCTTTGTGGTGTGTATATTTATTTGCACACTTGTATGAATTACACAGGAATGGTGTCAAGGCCTCGACTCCAGCTCTCAGCTACACCTCAATGCACAGCGATGTTTCAGTGGATATCATTGATGGAGATGAAGTCTGCACAAGGTAGAAATATGCCACATTTGAAGGAAAAGCTGATGGAAGGGCTTTTAATTCCTCACATGAAAAATGCAGTGTTACAAGCAACAAGAACCATCAACATCATCACCTGGATTTTTTGTTACCATATGTTTGCAGTGTCCATGTAGAGGAGACAGATTCTTTCTCAAGCTGCTACTCTCTGGACAGTGACGATTGTGAAAATAGGACACGCAAGTAATAATAGTAAAATGTGTATATATACTGTGTCACATCATACAGTTGTCGTGTGTTTTCTGTACTGCACATATTTCTAATCACTGATATTTTCTTCAGGGTTAGAAGCAAAGAAGAACGTGTCTCACATCTTCCTGAAAGACCAGAGTCCTTCCTGGGGCCAAATCCCCCTCATCTGACTGTTGAATTCACTTTCCATGTTTGTGGTTCTTTTCATATTCTGTTTTCTCATGTATTATTAACAAACTGTATAAACAAACTTACATCATTAATATATAATGTGTGTATATTTATTATTGATTTTTTTGTGTGCATCAGGCTATCAGTAAAACATTGAAGAAGATATCACAAATGGAATTTAAAAACTTCAAAATGAATATGTGGAAGCAGTATCCAAAGCTGTTCAGCACACCTCCCAAAGATGTGGACTTGGTGGATTTGGTGGACAGACTGCTGGAGTGCTATGATCTCCAAGGGTCCTTGATGCTAACCAGGGCCCTACTTCAGGAAATGGATCTGACCACCGCTGATGATTATCTCCAGGAGCTGTGCATTAATAGTATGTTGTTGTTTTTTCCCTTCAAATGTATTTGTAGCAAGGACCATGTACAAAATATATTAACCTCAAAAGAGAGGAAAGATGCTTGATACCAGATTCATTTCCATCTGGTAAGAGAAGTAAACCAAGTTCAACATGATATTCAAACCTACATAGCAATGTGCAGACACACGCACACTGTAACATACTTTATAGAAATAAAACCAGAACAGTATAGCCTACTGTAGAGATCAAAACACCCCATATAAATAAATGACATTCCTACAGCAAACATTTAATATTAAATGGTTGTTAGAAAGTCAGACTAATGCACTGACAAGACTGATAACTTAAAAGCCATGTGTACCTTGCATTAATTGATTTATGTCTTCGATTAATTATTAGGAATTGGTTGCACACCAGAAAATAGGAACAAAGTCCACTGTGTCCACTAATAGTGAAATCATATTAAGTACAATAAATACATGTTTGTAATGATAATTTATAGTATTAATGTACAGTATATATTTGTTTATTTTAATGTACATATAATTATAATACACAAGCATTATTTAACTATACAAATAGTGTATATTGTGTTGCTTAAGGTTTATTATATTTATGCATTCTAAGTGTTTTGTATTACCATTGTGTTATGTACTCACAGCATGCGATTGGATAATGCATACATCCGCATTAGTCCACACACATTAAAAATGTTTTATTCATTCAAATTATGCATTATTAGTAATTACGCATTTATTTGTTTAACAGATTTATTATTATAAGTTCTTAATATGAAGACAGAAAATGTGGAAACCAAACACGTTCACAATGCGATGGCACTATAGTAATCATGTATTTGAGTTTATAAAATGACAAGGAGTAAGATGACAACTGAATTATGCATGGATAGTAAATGTAGTATTGTAGTTTCACTCTAGGCACCTGATTATTCTCTATTTAAGTTAAATTATGTAAAACAAAAGTTAAAATGTTGTTACACAATGCACTAATATTGGTATACAAATATGGATTAATAAACCCCACAATCAATGTCTATTGGAATCCCTGACAAAACATATTTTTTTGTTCTGCAGACGAAGTACGTTGTGAACTTAGAAACACTCTGAAAAAGAAGTATGGCACTGTGTATGAGGGTTCGGCTACGCAGGGCAAGCCATTCGACCGTGTCTTCACTGACCTCTACGTTACCTCGAAGGTAAATTATGGGCCGAATATTCAACACGAGATCAGACAAATAGAGAAGCTGGACTCCAACAGGCAACCAGAGCAACGGATATCACACAATGACATCTTCAATAGCGACGTGATCGAGAACACTCGCGTGCGGGTTGCCGTGACTACAGGGATGCCCGGGACGGGAAAGACTATGGCCGTGCAGAAGTTTATCATGGACTGGGTTGAAGAGCGGCCGTCACACAAGCATATCTCTTTCCTGATTCCACTGCCCTTCAGAGAACTCAACACCTTACCAGACTGCAGTATCAGCTTGAAGGCCATAATAAAAAAGTTTTATCCTGAAATGGAAAAGCTGAAGGACTTGAATGTGCCACCGGAGGAGGGCTATATAATGGTCATCTGTGACGGCATGGACGAGTACAAACGTCCACTTCCCTTCCACACCACCGAGATCTGGCACGACAGCACGGAACCAGGCAAACTGAACGTGATCGTGATCAACCTGCTCAAGGGGAACCTGCTGTTCCGCGCCGTGGTGTGGGTCACTAACCGCCCTATTACGATCCCCAAGATCACCGCCGAGTCAGTGGACAGGGTGGCAGAGGTGCGCGGTTTCACCGAGGAACAGAAGGAGCAGTACTTCAGGACGAGGTTTACAGATGCAGTGCAAGCGGATCAAGTTATGAGCCACCTCCACTCTAACAAGACCCTCCACATCATGTGTCACTTGCCCATATTCTGCTCGGTGCTAAGTGGAATGTTTCAGGAGGCATTCGAGAGAAGCGGATCGCAGGCCAAGCTACCCAACAGCCTCACCCCGATCTACACCCGATTCCTGATGGAACTCCTGCGTACACGTCAGTGTCGTGCTCCCGACCGAAGCTTGAACGAAGAGATGGCTTTCCTCATGGATTTGGGGAAGATGGCATATGTCATGTTGGAAAAGGGAGAGATAACTATTTCCGAGTCTCGCTGGAAAGAAAGTGGGGTCGACATTACAGAGGCAGTGGTTAATAGCGGGTTGTGTACAATATTTACCGCTGAAAAATACTTTGTGCACCATGAAGATATCTACTGCTTTATCCACTACACAGTGCAGGAGTATATGGCAGCCCTGTATGTCTTTCTAGTCTTTTGCAACCAAGGAAAAACAGCATTTGGGCAGGCACCAAAACATAGGTTCTCATTTAAAGCTAAGGCGAACCACTTGTCGAACCTGTTTGCGATGGCTATAGACAGGACACTGGATCGTCAGGATGGTATGTTGGACATTTTCCTGAGATTTCTGTTGGGAATGGCGAATAGCCAGGAGCTGCTGGGGCGATACATCACATCGTCAAAGACCCAGCCTTCTGTCATTCAAGACACTGCCAACCTCATCCAGAAAAGAATTTGTGAAAGCCAACACCCAGAAAGGAATGCCACCTTGCAGCACTGCTTAGCAGAGCTGGGCGTTGATCAAAGCTAACCAAACTAAAGGTGCACAAATGATTTACAATGCTGCAACAGCTGTTTACATATTTCGATAAACTGTATTATGTAGTCCAAATATGGAACTTTATTTGTGTCTGAGTTATGAACATACAATTAGGTCGGTAATAAACAAAAGTGTATCTTAAAAGTACTGTATAATTGTGCTAGAACTGAATTTATTTCTTGGTACATTTAAGGTAATGGGATTATACTTGTTTGCAATGCTTAATTAAAATGTAGCTGTTAAACAGCAATTATGAATAGTAGGTATTTGGTTAAATCATGTACAATTTAATTGTTTACATTTAGAACATTAAACAATTACAACAGCATTTCTGTGTTTTAAATTAATAGATTCAATCTGCATTAATAATGGCATGTAGCAAACCTCTTGTCTGAGTCAATTTACAACATAGAACAGTGATTACAGGCCAGCAGTACCAACATTTAAGCATTTGTGTTTTCTGACAAAAGATCTTCTCATTGCTTTTAGTGTTACATTTTTCTTAACAATTCCCACAGGGTTTATCACCACACAAATGAAGGTTGATCTGAAGTCCGCAGATGTGACTTTCTTTAACACCAAATCCCTCTGCAGTATGGTGCCATTTGCAGACATTAATCTGAAACGAGCGCAACATAACATTTGAATTAGAAAATTCCAGGTGCTTTACAACATATAGACACAAGATACAAATATTTAACTCACTCATTTGTCTCAAACACTCTGCCATCATTTACAGCCATTTCAGGAAAGGCACCATTAACCAGCCAGTAAATAAGGGTCACATCGTCTTCACAGTTTGTATACGCCCTACAGCCAAGAATTAGCCGTTTTCCTATGAAAAATGTCAGCATATATCACTAGAACTGCAGAAAAATGATCAGATGTCATTCAGAATTACAAGATTTGGGGAATTAAGGTACCAGGATAGGCTACCTAGGGAAGCTCTTAATTTGATAGTGTCTGGTCCAATAATTTCTGGTGATTCCTCTACAATGAGAATGTGAACAGGATTAGTTCAATAAAATGTCTTATTTAATAAAAACACTTTTTTTTTTTAATACAATGTATACTTCTCACAAATACACACCTGTAGAGGCGCCAGGCAACATACAGCAGAGCGATCCCAAGGCTACAGATTAAAAACACATTAACTAATAGCAAATTAAAGTCAAAGAAATGAATAAGACCATCATTACCTGCGAGAACATACGTCGCTTTCATGTTGTCCTTCAACAGCAGACTTCACACACATATATATGGATACCCGTGTCACTTCCTAATAAAAGCTATTTACATGTGCACGTGCACACACAAATAGGGAAATTCCGTGCACTTATGCAGTGTTACAGCCACCTATTTAAACTAAATTGTGATACTTGAAATAGCGCACACGCATATAAAACAATAATCACAAACTTGGAGAGATATATATCTACATTGATATATAAAATATCTACACCATGTTACATTTATTAACAGTCATCCATTAAAACAGAAGACAGACAAACTGATGTCTGAGCACTGTCCAAGATTAAAGACAACAGCCCAACTAAGGATGGCTCTTCAAGAGGGACTATGCACTTAGAAAGTTGGCAGTATTTCCAGAGGACCTTAAACATTTTCGCTCACTCGAATATATATACTGAATATTTATATATTTCTTATTAATTGGTAATGATAAAATATCAATCCAGTGTTATGTTTCCTCTTATGTCTTATTCAGGCCTACTATATTTATTATTTCAATAAGTCAATAAGTTGTTTATTCAAATTCAATTACCCTGTGGGGGATGGGGAAGGGTTTATACATTTCAATACATCACCTTGCATCACAAACTTGAATGTTAGACATTAAAATAAACTGACTGCAAGCCTGAACCAGAAAACAACTAAAGAATTAATGACATGCCATAAAACAATATCTACTGAACATTTGATTTCCCTTCATCTTGCTGCCAATAGATTCCCCACACTTCCGTGCAATTAATTAAACTTGTACAAGCTATTGATTGGAAATCGGTTGAAAATAAGAACAATTTAACCACAGAAGGACCCTTTACTTAATTGAGAAAATCAAATGCATAAAACACTTAAGACATTGGGAATAGCACCTGTATCACATCAGACAGCTGTTTTACTAGTCCATCAAATGCATTAAGGTGTGAGCCAGGGGAGGGCCAGTCAAAACGGATTTGATACGACGTGAAAATACTATCTTCAAATTAGTAATATTTAAATAAACTGTAAATACAGAACCGGTGTCTATAAATATGTATAAAAAGGTACATGTACAGACACATTGTGTATTGGGTGATTTAGTCCTTTGTTAGGCCCCCAGTCTTTTGAGCCAATGAATTAACATCTGTGCGGTACGTGCTTGTCTCTGCCACCGTCCTCAGTCACTACATACGCAGGTCACTCGAGACCTAGCACATAGTTGATTGCTTGCACGAATCCTATGATAACCGGCTGCCAAGCCACAAGGTACCGCAGCCAATCCAACAGCTGTCCATACATCACATGGGGCTTCTCCCATCTGATGATTTATAGTAAAGGAGGCCAAAGGTATTGGGGTGAAACATTGCTGGCCTATGACTCAAGTCAGTCATGGGTTTATCAATCAATGACTGACCCACATAAAGAATGCTGGTAATAGACATATGGAAATTTAATATAGTTTATGCGAGAAGTGTGGATAGGTCATAGGTGTAATGATTTGCTTGTCATGGGAAAGCACGGCACGCCAATGGTTTGAATTTCCAAAAACGAGACAAGAAAAAAAAAGGAAAGGGAACAAGAGATACAGTATCTTCTCTGTGGTTTCCTCTATTGTGGAAACTTAACAGCACATGCTGCAACAGATCGCTAGATAACGATCATCTACCTGCATGCAGTGGTACTGTAGCTCTATTAGGCCACGGTTTAATACTTTTGTTAAATTGACCATTTTGAGCGTGACATTTGACATTGCCATGTACGCTGTCGTTTAAATGTGAGGCCACAAAAGGAAAATTCAACACTTAATTGTAATTTACAAGTGTATCGAGCATTCCAAGCTGACATCACAGCATCTGCCATACTGGGGGGTCATACAAATTATGTCTTCCAATGACCTGAAGTACGGATAATCTAAAACATGCCTAAAAGCTGTTGCACTACCAAGAAGAACCCAGATCATTTTTTTAATAAACTGTCAAACTGAGAATGAGCCTTTACAGGAATCCAAAGTGGATACAGGTAATAACAGGGCAACACTGAAAACTACTAAAGTTACCATCTGCACCACATTTATGCTACATTTTCTTTTCCTAGCTAAAAACCATTTGATATTTCACCATGTAAAATAATTATTTTAGCACCATACTACATGCAGTCACCACAAAAGCTAATTTAATATCCTACAGTCTTCCCATTCCTTCGGCTGATTACTTCACTTGAAAACCACTTGTCTCCTACGAGCTTTACCTTTACCTTGTTGGTAGTGTTTCCCATCACACAGCAGCTTTTAGGCATGTTTCACCTTTTGTTACTTTGTATTGCACCTTCATGCAATACAAACATTTTTGCCCTTCCAACATGGCGATCTTTACACGATCATTATGGGAACAGTGAAATGGTGGGATAGGTTTAAGTCCTCAATTCACGAAACGGTGGGATAGGTTGAAGTCCTCAATACACGTTTTGCATTGTCAGCACAGTATTTCAAAGTGAGCTATATGCTATCATGTATACTTGCATAATGTGTGTACACTAGCAATATGCATAACCTACAATTACACAACACTGTTTCTTGGATACTTAGCAACATGCCACTTGTGGTAGAACCAAGTTATTTGATTGTTATTCAAACTATAACTACATTAAAAACACTTGATGTGTTACTTGTCACACACAATATCATTGTTGTCACACAAACTATAATTGTTGTGATGATCTATGCCACTTTAATTTTGTTTAATTCTGTATTGAAATCACAGCTGCAATGTTATTCTGTGATTGTTCTCCAAGCAAGCTATACAAATATTCTAGATAACAACAAAGAACCAGATAATTAACGGCACCGTAACGTGCTCGTCTAAATTCCTACTTCGGAATCGGAATTATGAACAAGTCTTGTTCAAGTGCTTTTTCGGAGCTAAAGGAAATGAAAGCACAACGTCCATTCTCAGTAATGCACATTTGAGAATGTATGCTCAATTTATTTTCCCATTCAATTAAACAATACAATAAATACAATTAATTCAAGTCTAGTCTTACTGTGTCAGACAAAACTAACAGAAACACACCAATTCAAAAACTCCTAATCCCAATAAAGGCTCGAGGTCGTTCGTGTGCAATTTCAAAATCGGAAACTCATATTTATCATACTTCTGATATGATGGGAAGGCGGTATAATACCTGTGAGAGCAGAATTAAAGGATACGGGTTGCTAAACATTCTTTTAAGGTCCACCTTTTCTTTACAGTACGGGCACGTCTGCTTCTTTCCCACAATGCACCACCCTCTTATGCAGAACTCATGGAATCTGAGCAGAGAGTTAAGGCTTGCAATAGGAGACATGACAACACATATTTTAGTTTAGTTTAGTTTAAAAATAAAAGTTAATTTTTTTCCAGGGTTTATTTATAAAGCTACAAAACCACCATCAGGTGAATCCGATATTCCTTGATTAAAGTTACATTATTTGGTCCATGAACAATGAACAGGCTACAGCAACGGGAGTGTACTTATTGTCACATAAAATAATAAATTATCTGCATCATAGAATTTAAGCTCTGACTGATAAGAAGTTTAAATAAGGCAATACAATCCGTCTGCCATACAAGTTCTTCTTAAAAAGGTAGTGGCAGATAATTTGGAATGAAAACGGGAAGTTAACATTCTGTTAGACAACAATAGTCACAAAAGGCAAAGCTATTCCCGTTTGTACTCGTATCATAACTACACAGCAAATTATTTTAGTAATTTAATACCAATATCCAGACCCCCCCTCTGCAGTTCTTTAAGCTCTGCCGTAGATTTTCTTAAAAAGAAAAGGATACACATGGTTGCAGGACAATCTGTAGGTGTTTTCAATAATGCCTTCCTCGCTGACATCTACTAGGATTGGCTGACCGCACACAGCACATATATTGTCAGAGAGTTGCTTTGTCGGCATGCCAGATGCACTATAATACTAGAGGTAAAAAGGGCAAGAAAGACACATAATCAACACACAACATCTTGCAGCAATAATTTGGATGAGGTACTCAACTATCCAACACTGTAACACAACTACATTGTGGAACCCAAAACCTCACCCCAACTGTGGAAGCCATGAAATCTGCACACATTTCTGCAAAGTCCCTTCCAAGGACTCCATAGTACAGACCATAGAAAAGTAGAGAAACACCAAAGTCCATGGCATCCTCTGGCTTTATTCTGTTGAAACAAGCTTACTTTTCACGTTTATAATAATGCAGTGGACCAAATACAGGTATAGTAGCAGTGAAATTAATGAAATAAATCACAGTATTCATTGTGTACTATGATACTCAATGCATGTAAACTTGTGCAGAGGAGACTAGAAAAGCAAGAGGAATAGTCAATGTTGGATTTGATACTTTCCATGTTACCGTAGGTCTTATACACAGTTTAGTCAAACGTGTGTCACGATTCCAATACCATTACATTTTGTAATTGTAGTATACCACCTGCAGACCACTAAGGCTTGCATTCGGGCAGAAAATTACAACTGCAATTCAATTTTCACCCATTCCTCATAACAATCTAAAAATGGCAGGTAGTTTTCTTGTTCCTTCTACAATATGCCATTATACTATAGTTCTGGCAGAATTCCAGGAGTTTACCCATTTACTTAAATATTATTTGTACTTGCAATGATTCATAATTACCTGAATATTAGGTTTATACCAAATAGCGTAAACATCACAACGGTGTAGCCAACTATTCCTGTGGCATAGCTGATCTTGTAGAGGAGGAGAAACCATTTATATACCAACCTGGAGGGAGAGGCCACAGAATGGGTCAAAGTGTAACTGGGGTTTGTCAATTATATGGATTCAATTAAAAGGAATCCTCTATATAACTGCATATTGTTCTACCTAGGTGTGGTACAGTCCAGTGGTTTGCGGGTAGCACGGAAGGAAACAAATGCCGTGACAACAGAGAAAATAAACCACGTGCTTAAGAACCTCCACCAGTGGAGCTTGGTGGTAAAGTAGAGGGGCACCACCCACATCTGGAAGAGGGTGACCAGCTGCGAGACAGAAAAAAATAACACGGTAGCCGATAGACACAATTGTGTAAAAGAGTCTCCTGTGAAAACATTCGGCTACACACCTCAATGATAAATTCGGATGTTGAATTTATAGTGAGGAATCTTAACAAGAATTTGACCGTTTGCAGGTCTTATAAATATGTTAAATAAGTAGGTTACGGTTAATATTCATATATATTAGTTTATATACTAATAGAAACTAGTATATATACACATGACTGCACTAACATTGTGACTTACAGCCAATACACATCTACTACCCCACTTACTGATAGTGATTAATAGCTTAATGGGACTTTCAGCACCAGCCGCTGATGTGACGTAGTGAGAGGCTGAGGAGTAAAACACTGACA
>JAOEGT010046489.1:0-20849 GCA_025447795.1 Speoplatyrhinus poulsoni
ACGGCACATGCAGACACGCTTTTACTGCCCTCCACTCTGGCTTCTGCCGTGTACAACAGTAGGCTGCAGCGCAACCCATGAACCACGCCCTTACGCTGGGTGCGTAGTGACAACCAGGATTGCGTCACCCCTTAGGAAATACCATCTATACTCTAATAATGAGGCTCTATTAAATTATTGATAAACACGAATATAACATAATATGAACCTTTCTAACAGTGTGAGTACTAACAGACATAACATACTGTACTACACTGTGTGAGTACTAACAGACATAACATACTACACTGTGTGAGTACTAACAGACACACAGTAGCATACTACAGCAATAACACTGTGTGAGTACTAACAGACACAGATACTATATGTGTGCTTTTTCTGTCTGTCTGCAGTATCCCAGGGGAAGTGTTCTTACAGAGCCAAGATATAGACTACTCTAGCTGGGGCTTCTGGCAGAACCAGGTGGCTCTGCTGGGAATTATAACGACCTGCATGGTTTTGGCCTATATACAGCTACGACGAATCAACCGCTGGAAGTGATGTCTGTCTATCTGTATATGTGCCGTAATATATACAGTATATGCGGCTCTTTATTTAATGGAAATGCTAATCAGACACACACACACACACACGCACACGCACACGCACACGCACACACACACACACACACACACACACACACACACACACACGTGTTGCAGCATCTGACTTCTAGCTGATAAGCTGTCACGTGTGTACGAAGAGGAGATGTAAATCACTGCCATGTCTTTACAAAGCTTCATACAGCAAGTGAGACAGATAACAAAGCATTGTCTCCCTCTAAAAACATCAAAGAATTATAAGAAATCTAAATCTCAACATTTAATTGGACATCTTTTCACTACAGGCAGTAATTATTAAGAATGCATTTTTAAATATAGCATTTTCAGTTGTTAAATATGTTAGTGTTAATGCTTTTTGTACTAATATTATAGGATAAAAACTAAAATAGGCAAAGCTTATTATTTAAACTGATATAAAATCAGTTTAAACTATCTGATAGAATTGATACAAAATAATGCACAAATAATGCATTTGTTTTAAACATACCACTATTAAGTAAATACCACTGTTATTTTCAACTTCACTTAAGTTCTGTAATTATTTTTGACTAGCTGACATTATACATGTTTTAAAGTTGATGGAACAAAGCATCACCAGCAATATCCTTGTAGGCTACAACGATACAGCAACACTAAATTAGCCATTATGTAGCTGCAGTCGACATGCAGTCTCAAATGAATAGTAATTGCAGAACTCCGTGAGGAAAACATGAGCAGTCCATGAGGCCATGGTTCAATTTTACATAATCGTATTCAAAATGCAACGGTGCATTCCTCAACCGCAGGCCCCCAGAGACTTGTAGTTTATAGTTCCAGTTTATGACTTCCAGTTTATAATAAATTTATGCATGAAATTGTGTGACAGTAGAAGGAGTGGGAAATAAAGGTGTGAGCCGAGCAGCACTTATTAGAGGACAAGGAGAGATGAATGCCAACCAACCAGGTGTAGGCTGAGGAGGGGCATGTGGTCTGATTTACAAACAACAACTGTGCAACTGTGATTTCTGACACAAATCGAGTGAACCCTTGCAGAAGGAACTAACATTAGATGTTTTTAGTGTACTGGCTGTGTACTGGCTGACGGTGACAGGTGCGTTCTCCAAACCTCTGAGCCACTCTGTGCATTTAAGCACCACGCACTCATCAACACCATAATCATCTTCCTCTTCATATTCCACATCATCGTACTTGTGCTGCTCGTTCAGGAGGGAGATTTTAACAAGTGAGCGAATGTCTGCTGATAAGAGATCGTCGCTCGTGTTTTTAGCAGTAACCCTGCTGTTCTGTGCACAGTGCCGTGCTGCTGGATGATGTTGTTTGGATAGGTTTTCCCACTTGTTTCGGGCGTCTGCAGTGTTGCTGTTTGAGCCATATCTGTCTGCAGCACTTCTGGTGGCTAAAAAGCGTTGCCTCTCATTGCTTTTCCGCTGCAACAGCAGAACAGCCTCCGGTGCGAGGCTCAGCCTGAAGCAGGCCTGTTCCTGATGTGTGGACCTGGTCTTGACATCTCCATCACTGTTCAGTGTGGAGTCACAGCTGGTAGGGTTGCGTTGCTCTGTCTTTAGCGTAGATACATCTGAGCTGGTGGTCGTGAGGCCATCAGAGAACACCTTTGGCGAGGGAAACCATGACTCTTCCCTGCACTTCCCATGCACCGCCAAACCAGAAACTCCCTTAGTTGGAAGGGGACTTCTGGACTGGGTCGTCTTCCCCAGTTCCTTGAGGTTTGTCAGCCGCTCCTTCACCGAGCTTTCCTCCACTGCTTGGACCTTGGTCTTTAGCTTGGTCAAGACAGTCGCTGAAGAGCTATAGCTGTTAGCTAGTCTTTGCTTCCCAGGGAGAGAACGTGGGCATGCAATAGACAGAGGTATGAAGGGCATTTTAGCAAAGCACAGGATTCAGTTTTGCATGTGAAGCACACAAGAGAAAGGACAATATGGCATCACTGGTAGGGTGTAGGATATGTTGCATCATCAGCCATGCAGGGTTATGGAGTAGGTATCATCCCGGTTTGCTTCTTACACATCTTTATAGAGAGGATACGTCTCAAGAATACTCTGCAGGCACGAGTCAAAAAGAATCCACGAGATCCGTGTCGAGTTCCCCTCACATGTTTGAACGCAAACATGTACATGAACACGATCAGCGTCAGACTTCTCCTGCTTCCTCACATGGAAGCCTTTGTGCAATTAACTCGGCTCAAAGCATTAAAATAAACCTCTTCTAATCCTAGTGTCAACACAGAGCCCGTTATAGGCCAGTACAGTAGCCTACACATGCCTATTGGTCTGTGTGGTTGTAGAAAGTGTGAATACTATTGATGTAGTAAACAAAGTGCTGAGCCTCAGACAATTGTGAAAGCTGTGGACTTACGAATTCCACATTTTCAATTCATTTGTACAATATGTAGCATTTGTATAATATCAACTTGTGTGCCACTCTTCATTGAACAATTGTCCAACTCTTACATAATAAATAGATACAAAGAGAACCACAAACATTTTTATTTTACATTCTTTTAAAACAAAACATAGTTCAAAATGTAATTTACTTGATAAAATAATGTCCTACTGAACATGAACACTTTCATATTTATACTTTCATCTTCCCAGGGGTTTAAACTGCATTTTGCTTGACACAGTACAGCCTAACCACGGGCAGCTCAGCTTCAGTGTGCACCCTGTTAGAGCGAACCTAGCATCAGCAGCACGTCTTCTTGTGTACATGTAGCACTAGCCGACAGCGTGGGCAAGTGTGATAAGCATCTTTGAAATGTTTTAGAAAGAACGGGATCAGGCAGCAGCCCAACACACACCTAGCAGGAAACATAAGAAATGTGAGTTACTGTCAATCATTTCAACATGCACGCATGAAAGCACAGCAGATTACCATACACAGCAGTGATACAGACAGACAGACAGAAACAATAATTCACCCTTCCCCAAAACCCACAATATCCCACCCCACTTTAAATGGCAATAAACTGCACAACAATAATCTTCTTGGTTATTCTGTTAGCATATAGTATTACATTATTTCACAAGGCCATTAACTGTTATTTTATATTAATAATAGGCACTTTTAAGACGATCTATCCTTACCCACACAGCACAAACAGCAAACACATGAGCCAGGCATATCTTCCAACGCAGTAGGTGACCTGAGTGGTGACCTGAGTCCGACATGACAGACATGTTGTCAGACCTGGAGAGCGACGCAGTTCTGTCTCGTAGGTGACAAACATAGATGGAGGGTGAGGGGAAACTAGAGCAGAATCATTTGATTACTTTAAAGTAATGTTAATAGGAAATAGTAAAAGACAATGCTCTACTAAGAATGTACTGCCAAGTCAGATCATCATTGGCAACAACTGTCAGAATGGGATGTTTCTGAATAAAAATCCATGACACTTTTGTTTATTTTTTAAGAAAATTCTTTTCATGTTAGATAAATATCACAACATTTTTCATGCCTCAACAATGGCTGCATGGTTACCTGCCAACGGTGACTGTCTACTGTAGTCAGCACCTGGAGAAAGACAGAAAGGTGGAGGAGGTGAAATAAGGCTGAAGGGGGAATTAATGTGGTAGATCCTCACACCCTTCTCTGCTTTACTTCCATCTAGATAGCGCAAATGCAAAAAAAAAAAAGAAAAGAAAAGAAAAAAATACTTAGAAACAAGTCATATAAACCTTTATAAAAGGTGTGATATGAAGTGTTTTGTGAATAGACTACTTACCTGATGATACGAGGTAGGACGGTGGCGTAGGAAACAGTTCATCAAAGTTTAGTTGGCCTAATGTTGCCATTTAATTTGTTAGGTGCAACAGCATTAACACATGAATGTGAATTTGCTCATTTTGATGTTTGGAACCAGCGGTAGCATGCCATCTGTAAGCAGGTGTGCTGGGGAGCTGCTGATTAGATTCTCTTGTGATTGA
The DNA here is from genome assembly GCA_025447795.1 of Speoplatyrhinus poulsoni. NCBI lineage: Eukaryota > Metazoa > Chordata > Actinopteri > Percopsiformes > Amblyopsidae > Speoplatyrhinus > Speoplatyrhinus poulsoni. Next base: position 4,544 of record JAOEGT010046489.1, read on the forward strand.
CTTGGAAGTTAGTAAGCTGGTCCATTTACATTCTTTAGGAAATACACATTTGAAATCTTTTTAATTCAGTCATCTTATTTTAGTGACAAGAATTGGTTATGGTTTTGTCCCTAACCATTTTTACACGTTCTAGCATAAGTACTGATATTTGAAGATAAATATTGTGATTTTGTAAATTGAATTATATACACGTCTAATGATATGTTGTGAGCACATACTAAAACACATGCTGTATGCTACACTTAGGCTGTTACTAAAAAGAAACGTTTATATTGATGGGGTATTGGAGATCTATTTTGGGGGGAAATCTTATACATTAGATCCCCGGTGACTCGTTTGACATTTCTCCTTTGGACCGCTAGAGGCACTATGTCATGTTGGATAACAAGGTTCATGTGAAGGATTACTACGTGAACCAGCGTTCAGTTGAACGTAACAGCTAGCGTGATGCTAAGCTAGCTGTCAGCCAGGCATCCACGGGTTTTGCTGCCAAGGTACCGACGGCTCTCACCGAATGCTCACAGCCATATTCTCCTGGGCGTCTTGACATTCTCTCAACGTTCCTGGACGAATTCGTGTCGACTGACCAGAGTCCGCGAATTCAAGTCCATTCCTTTTCCAACTATATCTGGCTAGCGTAACTTAGCTTGCTGGCTTGTGCAAACAGGACGACCGGCTAGACAGGGTAAGTTAGCTTACGATGTTAGCGGAATGTATGGCTGATGTTATAGACTGTATGCTTATATATCACGAAAGATAATGTATGTCCTGTTCGAGCAGCTTGGGTCTTGTATGTGTACTGCATGTAAGTCTGTATAACCGGTACACTTGCATGTATGTCAGGCCTCACATCCTTAGCAATTAGATGCGGAATGTGTATGGTTATGTCAGCTGTTCATCAGACAAGCTATGTGAAATTGTTAACGCCGCCGGTTAATACTCGCTATGCGTGTGAACTATTGATTGCTGTAATCTAGCCTGGTGCTGTGAAATGTACGAGCCAGTGTAAGTGGGCTAACTAGCTTGACTGGTTTAGCCTACATTAAGGTTAGCTTGCAGTTACAGCGAATGTGAAGTCTTTCGTCCGATGGGATGTATGTTGTTTTACCATGCTAAAATGGCTTACATTTATCGCCAACTCTGACTAAATTGTGCTAGTCTGCTGCTCGTAAAGTTTCCTAGTGACAGCTATTTGAATTAGGCACTTCTAAAATGATCTTGCCCCATGTCGTAGATGCATTATAAATATCAGATGCCGATGCAAAGTAGGTTTGGTTAGACCCTTGTCATTTGCTTGCTAACCGAGTTTGTCTGTGACCTAGAAGTTTCACTTGTTAACCGCACCCAGGCAAGATGTCACTACATCAGTTTCTGCTAGAGCCCATCACTTGCCACGCATGGAATCGCGACAGGACACGTAAGTCTTTAAATATAATATTGTGTAACTCTTTGATGACGGTGGACTGCTTAATATTCTTTTTTAGAAATACACTATAATTAAATTTTACATTTAGAATTTCTGTGATATCTCGAATATAAAACCAGAGATATGAGAATCTAATTTATCATTGCAATATTATTAATTATGAGTGTACATTTTTTAAAGATGTCAATCTCTCCATCTCCACTTTTATTTGCTTATTTTAGAAATCGCCATCAGTCCAAATAACCATGAAGTTCATATCTATAAAAAGGGTGGAAACCAGTGGGTCAAGACTCATGAGCTAAAGGAGCACAATGGACACATAACAGGTGTGGATTAATTCAGTCTATCAATTGAATATTTGTAGTAAATACATAAATAGGCTACTGAACATCCAGCAATTGATTTATTAATGTGTTCCACTCCAATGTGATAAAAAAAAAAATCTTTCACATTCAATAAGCACTTCAGTATTACTGTTTCGTCAATTACTATCAATGTTGTTTCTTTCTGCGTCTAACCCCTTGTTTGTTATTGTAGGAATTGACTGGGCTCCTAAAAGTGACCGTATAGTGACGTGTGGAGCGGACCGCAATGCCTACGTATGGTCCCAGAAGGAGGGCTTGTGGAAGCCTACCCTGGTCATTCTCAGGATCAACCGGGCGGCCACATTTGTCAAGTGGTCCCCGTTGGAAAATAAATTTGCAGTTGGCAGTGGGGCGAGGCTAATCTCTGTGTGCTACTTTGAGTCAGAGAACGACTGGTGAGACATTCAGCGGGCAGCATCAGTTTGTGTGTATCTATTGATGTGTGCCCTTATTAATGTGTGTGTGTGTGTGTGTGTGTACCAGGTGGGTGAGCAAGCACATCAAAAAGCCCATCCGCTCCACCGTCCTCAGTCTGGACTGGCACCCCAACAACGTCCTGCTGGCCGCTGGCTCCTGTGACTTCAAATGCAGGTGAGGTCCACGACGACCCACGCCTGACCTAGAGGACCATGACCTATATCATGTGAAGCACACAAAGGGTGCTGCACAGCGCATGCTCACTGTAATCTCTTTTCACTCCCTGCCATTGCCTCCAGGGTCTTCTCGGCCTACATAAAGGAGGTGGAGGAAAAGCCCGGCCCCACTCCCTGGGGCAGCAAGATGCCGTTCGGCGCTGTGCTCGCTGAATTTGGAGGAGCGGGTGTGTTAACTGTGTCACCCTGACTGACACAACGTGTGGTTTTGATTGTAATGGGGTCTGATAAGAAGAACTGACGACTGGACGCTCTGCCTCTCATCAGGTGGAGGTGGCTGGGTCCACTCTGTGTCTTTCTCTGCCTCTGGGAACCGCCTGGCCTGGGTCAGCCATGATAGCACTGTCACTGTGGTGGACAGCTCCAAGACTACCAGGTAAACCCACAAGGACAGAACAGGTCTCAAACAAACAAAAATCAGTCTAATATGTAGGGGCGGGTTCAAAAACGTAATTCTCCAATTAAAATCAATCTAAATTTGAAAGAGCCGAGATTGATTCATAAAATTCCAGATCGATCTTTTAAGATCCTATATAACATTTGCGTGCTTCCCCATTAAGACCATAGGACCGGTGCAACGTCTGTCTGCTTTTCCTTTTAAAACCGAGTTGAACATGAACGAGTTGGATTATGTCCGTTTTCAAGTTCAAGACACACGGATGCTGAAATGGTGAGGAAGGCTAAATGCATTATGCATTTTTAGCGTCTTGTTTGGACTGCATAAACTTTTCTAAAACTAAGTAATGGCTGATGATCTGCACGAGGAGAATATGATGCCGCAGCAGACTGCCGCGTAGGTTACAGCTTTACTTTGAGGATGGAAACAACGATGCAGACCAGATTACGAGACCGTGCGTTCTAGTGCCACCAAAACACTATAGAAATGCAGTCTATTGTATTAAAATAAACTCGTGTCGTAGACCTATTTACTGTTTACAAATATGCACTACATTACCTTACGTGGCTGAGGCAACAGAAACCGCTTCGTCAGACTACGTAAAAGCTGTTGGCTGGCATAGCGTGCAAAAATAATCTGACATGGTGAAATATTTAATGTATTTAGCTAAAATGGGTCACGTAGTTAGCATAGTGCTCGAGCCAGATGTGTTTCCCTTCGGTGGGTGTAGACTTTGCGCTCGGTTTCTGACTGCCTGCATTTACTATCAATTTTGTCTAAATGTCTAAATTTATATATATATATATATATGAAAAAAAAAAAAAAAAAAAAAAACTTAAATATTGGTTCCATACCTTATTATTGCATCCCGTCACACAGCGGCTTTTAATTTTCTAGAAATGTTTTAGGTTTTTTGTTAGTGACGAGCGGTGTCGTGCCAAATTGTGTATGCCTGCCGAAATCCAAAAGTAGATTTTATTTTTATGAGCTGTATTCCTGCTCAAAAATATTTAAACTTGTATACAAATACATTATAAATTCTAATATAGGGCACATATCATGTAAAATACTGTAGAGTCATAGGATAATTGCTAAATATATGCTTTTATTTTATATGGGGTTTATGACACTTCTATTGCACAACTGTGCCCGTTTTTGGACCTTGTGAAATCGGAATCGAATCGATTCTGGAAACAAGTGGCGATACCCAGTCCTACTAAAATGTGGATATCACTTATTTAAATTATCCACAGCTACATGTCCTAAAATATAATCAGCAGAGTTAAATGTACAGTTTTTAATAAGAAAGTACATGGCTAGAAAGTAGTGGATTTTCCTTTTTGGGGATTAAAAATATGTCTAATCTACTAACAAGACTACATTAAAGGTATGCGTGTGTGTGTACGCAGTCCTTCTCAGCTTAAGACGGAGTTCCTTCCTCTCCTAAGTGTCATCTTTGTCTCAGAGAACAGTTTGGTTGCAGTGGTAAGAATAAACATAATTACAAATGACATGAATCACTGCACACACACACCCCCTAGTAAAGATGCCAGTGTCAAGTATTGTCTGTGTGTAGGGCCACGACTGCTGCCCGATGCTGTTCCGCTGTGACGACAGTGGAACCCTGACGTTCGTGTCAAAGCTTGACCTCCCCAAGCAGAGCATTCAGAGGAACATCTCCGCCATGGAGCGCTTCAGGAATATGGACAAGAGAGCCACCACCGAAGACCGCAACACTGCCCTAGAAACACTACACCAGAACAGCATCACGTATGTTGCAAACTGATAACGAAACAAAGCGAAAGCGTGAATTTGTCACTTCTCGCTAGACTTCTTTTTTTTTGTTATTTGCACTGTGAGGTAGATGTTTCATCTTGCCTCAATCTAGACTTTGTTGGACACTGCTGGTGTACAGTAATGTTTATGGGGTTACTATGTATCCAGCCCATAATACTGTAGAATGGAAAAGAATAGCTTCTAATGTCATTTGCACAATGAAATTCAACTGAGTGGTACCAAAAATAGAATAAAAAAAAAGTATTATTATTATTAAATTAGTTAATTAACCAATTAATAAATAAAAGCAAATGCAAGCAACAGAAGAATCAACACGTACAGACAGTAAATATTCATTACATATAAGAAGGAAAAGAACAACCTATGACCTCTACTGTCTGACGTTGTAAATGACTAAGACCCAAGTCAAGGCGATGTAGGTGAAGTCGCACTTTTTTTTTTATATTATTATTATTGTTGTTGTTATTATATATTTTTAAAGTGACTGGATAAGTGATGACTTTTGTTGAAAATGGTCTCTTGTGGGTTTTTTCTAGCCAAGTGTCTATCTATGAGGGAGACAAGAGGGACTGTCGTAAGTTCTGCACTACAGGCATTGACGGAGCAATGACTATTTGGGACTTCAAGGTGTGTACAAACAAACTGTTTATCAAAAATAATTTTCAAACTGTCTAATTTGTTATTTTCTTGTTTCCTTCCTCAGAGTCTAGAAGCTTCTATCCAGGGCCTCCGCATCATGTGAATGAGTCAGCAGACGCTTTCCCCTTTCCACTCCACCCCGCACCCCCGTCTCTGACGCAGCCAGTAACACACGATTGACCACCTTTAAAGAGTGTCTGCTAAAGCACTGACCAGACCACAACGCACCCATGTGCGTGTGGGCACATCACATGGACATGCGCGCGCACACACACACACACACACACATTCAGAGCTGATGTGACATCACTGTTAACTGTTTTTTTTTGTTTGTTTTAAATGAAGGCTAAGCAGGGGTAAATGTGGAAAGGTCCTCTGGCAGGTATTAAAGATGAAGTGAAATGTGTGTTTTTATGTTCTCTAACCTCCTGTACCAAAAGCTGAACATTAAAGGTGCATTTTAACCACATCAGACCATATTTTATCTCAGTTTACCTTCAGCATGGACTCCGAATATCAATGTGGTGTAGATTTATCAATCAAAACAAGGGACTTGGTGTTGGACTTTTCTTTGCTTTGCCTGGCATATTGGTTATTGATATTCTGAGGTCATGTTGCTGGTTGACTGTGGGATAGCTGTGTGGGACCTGATTGTGGAGTGAGAATGCAGCTGTCTAAGCCCTGTGAGAAGTCAAGACTGGCCAGCACTAGCTCTGTAGCTACTACACTAAAACAATAACATGGAGGGTTTCTATGTAACTGATCGTGGTTAGACATGAAATAAAACAATGAATTTACAGTAAGCTGCTGTCTCAACTTTTATTTTCACGTGTTGGCTTCTGTGGTGATCAGTGGGAGCGTCTAAGACAATATGTACACCTTCATTCCATTATGGCTGGCTGTAGAGATGTTTATATAAGGACATTAGGGTGTGGTAGAGGAATGCCTGCTCAGAAGTGAAGGTTTGATAATTCCAAATTGAGGAGTCCTTTTAAATCTCATATCTTGTAACATAAAGTATGTAACCTTTAAATCATATCTTGTAACATAAAGTAAGTTAAATATCAATTTCAGTTACTGTGTATAACTAATACCTATTCCTAGCTGGGGTCCATCAATGCAATTTGAGAGGAAATGTCAATTGACTGCAAGGACAAAATATTGTAAAATGTTCAGAGTAGTTTTGTTGGGCAGGGTTTTGCCTAAGAATCCATTCAAGTATACATAATATAACATTGGGAAAATATCAAACTAATAAACTGTAGAATGGCTGAGTGCAGGTGCTGAATATGTTTGCAGGGTCAGAGAGATTACAATTGTTTTGAGCAGTTGTGCAATTGATTTCTATATCTGCCAGTTGTAGAATTTGCAGTGCTTGAGTGTCTTTAATTGACTGAATGAGCATTTTGGCACATGCTGTTCCGGAAGCATGATTTCATATTCTGTAGGCTATGTGCATAATGCCTGAGCATAGAAAAGTTAAACCAAAATTGCCTCCAGCCAAGCAAGCCCTTTTTTGGACATAATGAAACACTCCTGTAATTCAACATTAACTGTAGTACCAGGGTGTACGTTGCTGGTATCACTTTGTGGACAAATGTTAAGAGGGATGCACCAATACAGTATATCGCGGTATGTCGGTATTGGCCAAAATAAATTGTATTGACTGCCATCGGCATATAAGGTGAGATTCACCGATGGCAGTGGCCAATGTATATACTGTATGTTCTTTTGTCGCATCAATTTTGCTTTGAAAAAAATGTTGTGTTGCTTATTTGTGGTCTGACCTGGATAACAGTAGGCTACTACCCAGCTGCAGCTTTGGAGAAGATCCAATGCTTTAATGCTACCACCACCCATAACAGCCAGCCTATTAGCTGTGTTCTGGGTAAGTAAGAGCTCAACAGTGTACGGTTTTTATTTTATTTATTTATTACATTTTTTTTGTGAAAGAACATATTGCTTGTGTGGGAGCCAATATTGGCATCGTATGTTATTTCAATAGTCATTATCAGCCCCGATTTTCAAAGTCCATGCATAGATATTCCTTTAACTGCATAAAATTGAGAAAAGATAAAAACTGACTTTACACCTTTTTTTATTTCTTCTTAACAAAGGGACTATTTATAAGACAGTAGCCTAGGTGTAAGCTCTTCAAAACAATTAAGATTGAAATGACATATGAAAAGTATTACTCATTAATTGAGTAAATAGTTTTGTGTTTATTTGTGACCTCACCTATTCTGGCATTAGTTTGCAGTTTATACATTTTTATATCCCAATCTTTATATTTACCCTGCTCCTCATTTACGCACAAATCACACTACTCCTTTTTATTCCTTATTTCAGTTATATTTAAGTTATTCACGCTCCTCCCAGCTTGCTATCTCCTCCACCTTGTATATAACTTGTATTTGGCTGTATAGCTCCCCCCTCCCTTCCTAGGTATGGCTGAAGAAAGTCTTCACCTCCATGTTTCCTTCCCCTATTTAAAAAACCTATGTGTATACTGTCATTCACCTTCATTGTCCCATTAGCCACTTCATTTCACACTATACTACTAGCTATAAGCTGTTCCACACAGCTGTTTACCCCTTCCCCTCTCACAAGTTCTCCCTCCTCCACTTCCTGTCCTCTATACTCTCCTCCCTCTCTTTATTTCCCCTTCTCTGTTTCGACGCTCACTCTGTTGTTGGCGTTCGCGTTGACTGTCCAGAGTCCGCGAGCCGAGCACCCAGGCCTGCCTCTGTCTGATCAGCAGCCTCTCCAACCGTCAATCATTCACCTCTGCTCAGCCCTCAGGGTAAGTAGTCTAAATCTCACCGTTGACAGTTGAGTGTGTTCAGACATTCCAACAACATGAGCTCACCAACCCACGCGCCTGTACCTTCTCTTATTTATTGAACGCTGTTGAAAGTGTGTGCACAAAACCAACAATAAGAGTTACAAGGTTGCTAAGAATGTATGCAAAAAACCTGTTCCTGCATTGGAGATGTAGTTGTTTTCTTGGGCGTGCTTTAATTACAAGTGTGTTTGATAGAGGGTGTCTAAAAATCTGTAGGGTCAGTGGAACTCTTTACCTGCATCATTTTTCTCATGCCACAGCGTGTATTGTGGCCATCCCTTGAACTCTGTCTGAATCTCTCTCTCTTGTGTGTGTATGTGTGTGCATGTGTTAAGCGGCCAAAATAAATTTGTGACTGGATTTCATTATTACAGGCTGAGTTCAGACCTGTATCCATTTAGTGCAGACAGGCCTATTAAATCCATTCGATACGGTCTTAATGTCTAATGCAAACTTTTAAGTTTTTCCCCTGATTTTTGTTTCTGCTTTTTCTTCCTCAAAACATAGACACGATTTAGGTACTTCTGTTTTCTGGATTCAGTTGTGACTGAACTAGTTCACCACATCTCTTCCTGGTCCATTATAAACTTCTGATTGGCCATGGCATACCACAGCTTTCTGCTGGAACCAATCAGCTGCCATGCCTGGAACAAGGACGGGACCCGTAAGTCTTACTACTCTCCAATAGGTCTAAATACATATGCTGTATATGTGTTCTCATTTCTCTCTCTCACACACACACACACACAGTGCAGAGTAATGTAACTGGATGGAGGGTTTTGATTGGTTCCCAGGTGGCAGAAGGTATTTCCTGTTTTCTGAAGTGAGAGCCTTTCTGAGAAGCCTTTGTGCGGAACAAGCCTGAGGACACCAGGGCCATATTTGGCAGTTTGATCAAGAGACTTAGTTTCAAGGCAAAGCGGATATGAAAGCTGCCTGTTAATGTTAATGTTAAGAGCCCACACACTACACACCTCCCTCCTATACTGCAGCCCCTACCTTACTCTGCTGCTGACTGAAGCATGTGCAGGGCGTGTCCCAGCATTACGCTTAGGTATACAGTGTGGTCACTGTTCTCACTCACCTATTTATAGACACTGTGTCTCTGTGTGTGTATGTGTGTCTTCAAGAGGAACACATATAGTTCTCTATTTTAGGCTGTTAGGCTGTCTAATCTGCTGAATTATTATTATTATTATTATTATTAACATTATTATTTATTCATATTCATGAATGAGTGAATGAATGACAACATTAATATGTAATGTGTTTGCATGTGATGTTTGCCCCAGAGATTGCCCTCTGCCCCAACAACCACGATGTTCACATTTACAAGAATGATGGGACTAAATGGACCAAGATTCACGAGTTGAAGGAACATAATGGGCAAGTGACAGGTGAGAGAGAGAGAGAGTGAGAGCGAGCGAGAGAGAGAGAGAGATCCTTTTGCTATTGCTTCCCAACACATGCACACACACACATGCATCCCCAGGGATCGACTGGGCCCCGGAGAGCAACCGCATCGTGACGTGTGGGGCGGACCGCAACGCCTACGTGTGGTCCCTGAAGGAGGCCGTGTGGAAGCCCACCCTGGTCATCCTCAGGATCAACCGGGCGGCGCGCTGCGTCAAGTGGTCGCCGCGGGAGAACAAGTTCGCTGTCGGGAGCGGCTCTCGTCTCATCTCCATCTGCTACTTCGAGCAGGAGAACGACTGGTGTGTCTCTGTGTGTGTGTGTGTGTGTGTGTGTGTGTGTGTGTGTGTGTCTCTCTGTGTCATCACTTCATCTTCAGAGGGTACCCGGTCAGCTGAGGTAGTGCGCCCCCTTTTGGTTGAACTTCAGTAAATGCAACACAGTTTACAGTGTGTTGTCCATCCAATGCTTCTTGTTAGCTTAGTGTAATGTATAGCTGTGCCAGTGGCGTAACAAGTTTCCTTCCCGGGACCCTCCAGTGTTCAGAACATACACTTCCCATGTAAAACTATGATTAGACCCTGCCCATCGGGAACTGTTATCACCTGGTTACGCCGCGGAGCTCTTGTCCTGAAACCACAGCTTATATTCATGGCGCGTGTCAACGCTGTGCCTTCATGGTTCCAGGTGGGTGTGCAAGCACATCAAGAAGCCCATCCGCTCCACCGTCCTCAGTCTGGACTGGCACCCCAACAACGTCCTGCTGGCCGCTGGCTCCTGTGACTTCAAATGCAGGTGAGGTCCACGACGACCCACGCTTGACCGAGAGGACCATGACCCATGTCATGTGAAGCACACAAAGGGTGCTGCACAGCGCAAGCTCACTCCTGCGCCTTCAAATGCAGCTAACAAGGCTTCGTGTATAGACACAGAACTATGTTACATGTTATATTACACAACACATATTACATCTGTTGCTCATAAAGCTATAGTAGGTCATTCTGGAGAAAGCTTGTTGAAATTTGAACTCGATAAAAACGAATAAAAGCACCTCTCCCTTCAAAGACATACGGTGCTCCCTCAGAAGCTCCGCCCCACACATTGGAAATGCATTGCAAATGCTAGGATATTGTTGTTGTTTGCGGTCTGCACCACGTGTTTGTGTTGGCTAACTATCGCCTACTAAACCTTTAATGATTGGCCCCTGCCTCCAGGGTCTTCTCAGCCTACATAAAGGAGGTGGAGGAGAAACCCGGCCCCACTCCCTGGGGCAGCAAGATGCCGTTCGGAGAGGTGCTGTTTGAGTCCGGAGGCCCCTTGGCGGGGACAGCCACAGCCATGGGCGAAGGAGGAGGTGGAGGCTGGGTGCACAGCGTGTGCTTCTCCCACTCTGGCAACCGCCTGGCCTGGACCTCCCACGACTCCACCGTCGCCATCGCCGAGGGAGGCAAGACATGCACGTGAGTGTGTGTGTACTCACTGGTGACTGGTGTCATGATACAGGATCAGCAAACTGAGCTGAGCGTGTGCACGTGTGCGTCTGTGTGTGTGTGTGTGTGTGTGTGTGTGTGTGTGTGTGTGTGTGTCCTCACTGGTGACTGGTGTCATGGCTCCTACAGGATCAGCCAACTGAGCTCAGAGACCCTGCCTTTGCTGTGTCTGACCTTCATCACAGAGAACAGCGTCGTGGCTGCTGTGAGTTCCCATTCAGAGCCTAAACAGCTTTGCACTCATGCACGCTTACAGCATACACACTGCGTTATGCTGCTTTAACATAAATTACTTTGCAAATTACTCGTAACATCGTAAAACAGTACTGTAAAGAGGTTTTTTCTGGTTTCTTTTAAAAATTGATAAATCACTTTGACACTGAAATTGTGTTATTTATCTATTTATTTAGCTAGTTCACATTACAGTTTGTATCTTACACAAACAGGAAAAGACAGGAAGGATAAAACTATTGCACTTTTAACACTTTAAATAATATAACATCAATAACACATCACCTGTTATCGTTTGTTGCCTTCCGTAACTTTTGTAGTGCTAATAAAAACATATCAAGCTTTGTTCCGTCTGTCTGTGTGTGTGTGTGTGTGTGCTTGTGTTTTCTGTTGGTCCAGGGCCATGACTGCTACCCGGTGCTGTTTGTGTATGACAGTGCCAAGGGCAGCCTGGCGTTTGGAGGGAAGCTTGAGGTTCCTAAGCAGTCGACCCAGAAAGGCATAAGTGCCAGGGAAAGATTCCAGAACCTGGACCGTCGGGCTTCAACCACCCAGACCACGGAGCAGAGCCTAGACACCCTGCACAAGAACAGTATCAGGTAAACAATTGTGTCTGTGTGGTTCTTTCCTTGCAAATGCTGTTCCTGGTCCAGGTGGTGATATTCTTTAAGGCCTCTTATTTTCAGCTCTAATCTCTAGAATTATCTGTCTTTTAATTGTATGACTCATCTATAGTTATAAGACTGTAGGGACAGCGTTATAAAAACAGCCCTATAGCACCCTGTAAACGTGATTGAGTCTAACTCACAGAGCGTTGTAAGACCTTAACATATGCATTTACATTCACTGTAACCATGACTCCTTTGTACAAGGAATGGAAGTCTGATTTCCTGCATTTAATTGGTAACAGCTGATATCAGTTTTCTTCTTCCAGCACAGCCTGCAGCTGACCTTAGCATATACTTTCCCAGCATTCCTTCCCCATTATTTACTGTTATTACATTTTCAACTGAAAACACTCCATTGCGCACCGGATCTAAACCCATCACTTAACAGTTGATGTTATTAAGGGTAGTTTATGTAGCTGTTGAGTTTATTAGCTAGTGTTTTATGATCTGCAGTTGTACCCTTAGTTTTCTGTTAGGTGCCATTAAATCCAGTCAAATCCGGTTTGACTGAAAGATATGTATTCTCAAATTCCAGTCAACTCTCTGTGCTACAAGGAGATCGGAACAAGTGTATTAAGTTCTGTACCACCGGTATGGATGGAGGCATGGCCATCTGGGATGTCAAGGTAGACACACACACACACACACACACACATGCTCTGACACAAACACTGTTGTGATTTTCTCATGATGTGAATATTTGCTCTTTGTTTTAATTAAGACTCTGGAGTCTGCCATGAAGGACTTGAAGATAGTCTGAACGACTTCACCATTTCTTCTAATGATGCTGTCCCAACCTCATCCATCTCTCTCTTGCTCTAAGCTTTTCTGCAATATATTTAAAGAAGTCTTTTTTTTTAATATACATTTGACATAAAGATTTGGGTCAATAATATTTGAAATCCAAAATGTGTGCGTATATATGTATGTATGTATGTATGTATACACACAGTATTCAGTGTGTATGTGAGTATACATACATACATACATACATACATACATACACACACACGAAATGAGCAGCTCCAGATAAAATAAGGGGTGTGGCCTAAATCTGCAAATGGTACTAGTAGATGAGTTAGGCTCATATAATCACAGAGAGCTTTTTTCTCAGCAGGTATTTTATATTAATAATGTTGAAAGGCTGCAGTACCTGTTAAATGCTTATGCTGGTCATATATGCATTTAACATATGATTGTTATTTTAGCAATAAAAATGTTTGTGCATATGTGGATTTATGTGCATTAATACAAAATATCCATTCATGAGAAAGAAATTGCTGCTCTAGCTGCCCAGATTGCCTATTGCCTAAGTTGTCATATGTGTAGTGTTTCAATATTTATCTAGAAACTGAAACATTTTAATATGCTCTTTGAAACGTTTGTAAAATGAGAGAACATCTAAATCTACTTGTTTTAGCTCCTCTAGGGGCAGTCCGCTTTTTAGTGATGTGCTGGCATGTCTGGGCATAATTTTGTGATATAACTTCAAGCCCGAACACCTTAAGAAACGCCTACGTTTTTAATAATATAGCCTATTGTGGCAAAACGGAATTATTTTTAGATTTGCATATTAGAGACAAAATCGTGCTAAAATTAGGAATATAAATGGATTTGCAAACATGGGCTATAGGGTGTCCTTGTTTTTAAGTAAAGCCTGACTTCTCAAACAATTGGAATTTTCACACCTTAACCGTAACTGATAAAATTCCGTCAGCAAGACAATAGCAAACGCGCTGGTTTGCTCACCTGAAATTTAGAGGCTGCGACAAAGTTTCTCTTCAAACAAGAGTGATCGCCCTGAATATGTATAATATAAGACAATTTAAACTGCTACAATATATCATTACCAGCCTCATCCTCTTTGAATATATTGCCATCTAGCGGTATAACACAGAACTGCACATGAATACACAAATAGGCTACCTACATCATTCAAAATCAAATCAGAAACAGTGAGGCGGTTGTGTTTACATCAATTACATTATCGAGCATATGCCGATGTTCGTGGTGCGTTTATAAGCTCCATTAGTGCCTCTCAAGAAAACCGCATCAAGGCGGAGTGCGTTTACACCACCCACACTTCCGGACTGTGACCGAGCTGTAAGCAGCTGGATCGCAGAGCATCGTCTCCCTGCGCCTCGTTGAGATGCCGTTAAGACGACATCCTCGGTGAAACAACGGTGCTCGTCGGCCGGTGGTGAACAGCTCATTTGTCACAGTCGATCAAGTCGACGCGGTGCTTTTTTTAAAATTTGCATTTTATATTTGTTTTCCTCTCAGAAGAATTTTGGCTTTCGCCTGCTGTCTGTCTGTTGTCAACTGTTGCTTATATTTCTACTTTAAATGAATCTTGTAAGGTGGGTGAAATATTTAGTAAATTTACAATTTCAAATAGCGGTATTCCTCTCCATTTACTGTTATATATTATAACAAAGCATTATGTTAGTAGCCTAATGATAAACCAGGTAAAATGTAAAACATTTTGTGGCTAGGAATTTCACAACCGATTTGATAATTACTAGTGAGGATGTAAGTCATGTTTATTTGGTGCGCACACATTCTTGACTACGTTTTTCCGCATTTTGCTCTCATAAGTCTATTCTGTTGTCTTGCCTGAGACATGGGTCAGTTCATGTCAGGGTGGATTTAATCTTATGTTGCGTTCAGATAACCCTAAGCGTGGGTCAAGACAGCTAGGCCTAGCATAAATATATTTCTTACTTGGGGTTCATAGTACAGTAAGAAGTTAAAGTAAAACTGTTGTGGTATAACATCACACAATAGTGGCAGTGGCTTTTTCAATAGGAGAAACTATATGCTTATCTGAAATAATTTGAGTATACCACCTTACTGCAGTCTGCAGACCAGCATTAATACATTTTAACAGTGTAGAAAGTCAAACACGTTTTGTACTAATTATAATGCAGGACATTTCCAGTGCCAGATGTGATTATTTCTAAGGAAGGTTGAGCTCTGCTCACAAGCACAGTTTGAATAGAAAAACACCACAAAGGGTAGTGCAATGACTAAACCTGATTTGGCAAACATTTCACATTTTCTTTTACCATTAACGTCACTCTGGATTTAGTGTTGCTGGAAAATTCAAGCAGGCAAGCAAGCATTATTTCAGTTAATCCCTGGATCGTGGATGTGAGTGTATAGCTGTGAAGGGTGTACACATGAAGTCTGTTCCCTGACATGCTACAGCGTGCAAGGGTGCCTTGTGTCAGCCAACCCCTGGCCTGGCAGTTACCAGCCAGGTTGGTAAAGTAATTACGGACACTGGCAGGCCTGTTGGGCCTGGCGCTTAACACATGCACACACGTACACACACAAGAGAGAGAGATTCAGACAGAGTTCAAGGGATGGCCACAATACAGGCTCTTATTTGGGACAGGAGCGTGTGTTTCTGGGCTATGCTGCTCCAGGTGGTGTCAACCCGTATTAATAGAGCTGAATGGGTGTCAGTCTGAGTACAGCATGCTTAAGGAGCTTGGACATCAAGGAGAGCCAGATAGAGGAAAGACAGAGGGTGAAGGGAAGCAGGCTGCATAATCTCTCTCTGGTGATCATGTTGAGCAATTGTACCTTCTTCCCCCTACACCAGTCTCCTTGGGGAGGGAGTTGGGATGTCACATCAATCAGTTTT
Source organism: Speoplatyrhinus poulsoni (assembly GCA_025447795.1). Lineage (NCBI taxonomy): Eukaryota > Metazoa > Chordata > Actinopteri > Percopsiformes > Amblyopsidae > Speoplatyrhinus > Speoplatyrhinus poulsoni. The sequence goes on from JAOEGT010046489.1 coordinate 20,120, forward strand.
ACTGTGCATCGTCTTGTTCCTTGTTTCTGTTTATGACGCGATCAAAGGTCGTCCTGCAAAAGGAAACAATGTCCCATTCCATCCTGTTTAGCTCTTTCTCGTTGCTAGTACACAGTGGCATATTGCCATGCACCAGGACGGCTGCTGTGTTGCAGTAATGCAATATAATGTAGCCTTGTATGGTTTGGTTGGTATTTCTAAGAAATTGCTATTTTGTGAGAAATGAGAGAAATGGCCTTGTGCTCATATTACTGCCTCAGTGGAAATTACTAAATAGACAGTCACAATGGCTTAATCGTATTGGTCAAAACTATTAGCACCGCCATAACGATGTGGCTTGTAAAAGCATTGTGTGGCCTGCATATCCACTGTCGAACGGCATCCTGTATTTCCTCTTCCAAGGAAACCTATCTTTGGCAGTAGTGTGTTCCTGCTTTTCCCATGTGGAATAATTCATGTGGATTTTCCAAATGAGGTGTTCCCTTTTAGCAGCAACCCCCCATCGTCCCATCAATCTTTGGACAATGCTTATGCGCGCGCGACGCGTGTGTGTGTGTGTGTGCGCGCGTGTGTGCGTGTGTGTATGTGTGTGCGCGCGCGTGTGTGCGTGTGTGTGTGTGTTATGTGTGTGTGTGTGTGTGTGCGTGTGTGTGTGTGCGTGTGTGTGTGTGTTATGTGTGTGTGTGTGTGTGTGTGTGTGTGTGTGTGTGTGTGTGTGTGTGTGTGTGTG
>JAOEGT010046500.1:0-17500 GCA_025447795.1 Speoplatyrhinus poulsoni
CTTTTAAGCCCTCACGCCCACACGGCTGTCGGCAATCTGCCTGATCGCACGTGTGGGCGTGAGGCGCTGGGGATGTGAGTAGTCCCTCTCCGGCCGTGCTACCCCGGCGAGACCAGGGGAGCGTTACATCTTACACCAGTTACTGGTGGATGTTTTATTTTCTCCTGTTTGGTTTGCTGAATGTTCTGATTTAATGGATAATTACTGTATTCCCGCCTCTTTTCTTAGTTCCTTAATTGTGTACAGTGAGCTCTGCACCATGGCCTTTGAACGGTAATTGCAGACTAGCTTCTCTTTTATAAAACGATGCTAACCAATCTTCGGGATGTACCATCTCCCCCCTCCCCTCCCCTCCCCTGCCCTCCCCTGCCCTGCCCTGCCCTGCTCTCCCCTGCCCCCACCAAAATATACACTCCCTCTATTTCAGTGACACACTCATGCAGGGACATACGCACTAGAGGGTATAAGATATGAATGCCCAAGGGCCTCAGGTACCATTACTGCTCTGTCCAGATAATAGCATTGAAACCAACTTAGCATAAATCAGTGAGCAGCAAGCCATTAATCATTTAACTCCTGAAACGCCCTCAGGAGCATCATAGAGTAGGTTACATACCAGACTTGTAATATCGCCAAAACTTTCTCTGTGTGTCCAACTTGAACTCTGTCAGTAGTGGCATCAGAATGGTGATCTTCACCAAGTCACACCATTCAACATTAAGACCCTAATGCATACAAATCCTAGGTCAATCAAAATATGTCAATTCAATCTAGTATCTCCTGCTACAGCACTTTGAATATATAACAGATTGCACCGATTGGACCCAAGGTAGCCTTGCACCTGCCTTGGGATTGCTAGTGTATAGGCAAGGGATATAAGCTGGGGATGTTGCAGGCTGGACAAAATGACTACATGTACTTTCTCAGATCCTGGCATATGAATGGCCAAAACATTTGATTCTGGAAATTAACTGCATTAATATAGTGCTTTTCCAACCTTCCAGCCATTGAACGTGCTGTTCAGTATTGCCTGACATCCACACTCTGATGGCGGTGCCACCTGACGACTGGGAACAGTAAGGGTTAGATGTCTTGCTGCCTTAAGTGCTTGTTTTAAAGGTATAGTCAGCTATTGCAAGCTAATTGTAAGATAATACACCTTTTGTCAAATTCACCAAATATCTCCTCGCATTTCACTAGCTTACTGTTCTATGTGCATGTTGAAAAAAGAATCCTATACTTCTACACAGCCCTGGCTCTGTACATATCAACAGAAACAAAGTGGCGAACACCAGTCACATCAACAAAGCCGTACTACACTTTGCTTCGCAATGTGTTTCGATGTGTGGAGTGGCACAGCGGAGGATTATAGTTTTGATTTGAGCTCGAAACAAAGCTATCAAGCATTCTCGAGAATGACTAACCCTGCCTTTAAGGAGGAAGGCTATTTAGTTTATCTTAAATGAACATTGAGAATCATCATAGAAAGCGCTCTTGAACAAACCAGCAAATCTGGAAAACCAGCAAATCTAAAAAAGACCTCAAACCTGATCATTACTGAGAGGCATAATATGAAGTCATTCAAGTCATATTCTGGTTCTGCTGTCTTTCTCAGCTCTGGCCCTCACCAGAGATGTCAACCGCAATTGTCTACAGCCACTTAGCAGCAGATTTACAATCCAATTGCTTTTTTTCCAACTGCAGGTTTGACCTCATGATTCTTGGTGCATGCTGTGTGTTCATTTAGCAGTAAACCAGAAATGTTCCTGCCGTGGCAGAGATGTTCCAGTGAAGTGGCTGGTAATTGATGTATGACTTCAGTCCACGGTTAGGTCTCTGTGGCAGTGATCGGAGAGGGGAAGCAATTTGTGGCTCAGCTAAGGGCTCTCTCTTCTACCTCAGTAGGCACTTCATTTTTCCTTTTCACTCTATACCCAGTGCTTTTGTCTGAGAACAAACACTGAGCCGTGAATATCCACTCATCTCACAGGGCTTCTGTAACTCACACGCACACAGACACTCATAGAATGTGGGACTATTCGGACCCTTCCAAGGAATGCTATCAGGGGAGGGCGGGTACCAATGGGCTTTCCATCTTCTGACAGAGTACGGGCCCTGTGGCATGCTTGCTGTGGAGGAAGAGGGGGGCGTGTTTTGTCTTTTTGATGACCATGAGGAGCTGCTTGTGCGCACAGAGGAATAGTGCCTTTAGTGGTCCCGCGTGTATCCCTGTATAAATATTCATCTACTTCACTGTTCTGCACCAACAGCTGAAACTCTTTCATCTTTTTAACGGTTGCTCTTTCTGAAAATTGATCTGTGCTGGTTGGTTACTCAATATAGATGCATAATTAGGTTCACTTTAATGTGGATTTTATTTGATGAGCAGTTTGTGTTAAATGTGTTAATATGTTTGTGTGAAGAATATTTTCTGCAAGATAAACATCAGATAAACAGCTGTTCAGGCTATGTTAATATCATGTGTCTCTCTGTATTGTGCCTTCTCTCATAGTCTACACACGGTGTCATACTGTTCAATTTCCACTTAAAGCATAACAAGGAAATTGAACATTCCTGTCAGGAGTGACTTCATGTTATGAGAAACATGGTGCGTCATTCCAATATGTATCACACATTCTGTAATTATTGGTCTCTCCTCTCATAAAGGTAGCTGCTTAGCCCTTTCCATTCAATGTGGTGCTGCCTTTTTATCCCATAAGCCAATGCATTCAAACAGATGATGTTGTTTATTAAGAAAAGAGACATATTTAAACCTCACTGATTAAAGCAGAGTTGTTGATTTCGTTAGAAATCATCAAAGCATGCACTTGCTGCAATTTCACGTCTATTTATTCTGCCCCTGTTTTGATCTAAACTTCTCCCATGGTCAAATGTTTCTCTCCCATTCATCTCCCATGAATTGCATTTGAAATACCTTTTGGCCTTATTACAAAGCCCCCACTGGAATATTTGGCTCCTGATCATCCTGCAGATTAATCCATGAACACCTACACAAAATCAAGTTTTCCCTGCTGTCCTTTTAATAGTTTTATTTTTTAACCATTTAAAATTCTCACTCAACTATTTCAAATTTGGTTTATCCAGTCCATCTCTCCTCTCCACTCCACTCCATTTATAATGCATGAGACAGACACTCAATCTGCCTTTGCTTGTTTTGCCCGCAGGTACAATTTTCTCCACCTTTTCCCATCTATTCTTTTCTACTCATACATGAACAAATGGTAACATGCAATCCTGCCTCGCTGAGTGAACAAAACCATTTTCTTTTAGGTGAATAGTGTATCTTTTTCAGTTTTTATATGTTAGGGGGTTGAGTCATGAGCATGCTTGTTGTCAGCTTGCTTCTTCTTCAAAATAAGACAGACATACGCTATCACACGTATGATATCACACAATCACACAACAGCGAAGCCATTACAAAAGAATTTACCAGCCGTAACAACTAGTCATCTGTGACCAAATTTGTGTTTGTTTATATCCTCCTTGTGAATATTATACAGAACATGAAATGGGGTTTGACAATTGTTGTTTTGGCCAAAGTCTGTCAATTGTGAGGCCAGATCCTGTTGTGTATGGAGGTTTAAGCTGAGTCATGCAGGTGTTGATGTCAGCTTTCCATCCACCAACTAACCTTTCTCCCGCTGCTCATCTGAATGTGCCGAGCCTGTTATGCAGACTTGTACCACTTGTTACCACACAGCCAAAGAGCTGCTCTGGGAGTTATAAAGAAACAAGATGGAGGAGATGCTGAATAGTAAGTGTGCAAATGCAGCAGTGGGACATCTCTCTCTCTCTCTCTCTCTCTCTCTCTCTCTCTCTCTCTCTCTCTCTCTATTTGAGTGTGTGTCTGTGTAGCCTTGAATTATGTGAATTATAACTTGTGTTCACCAGTGGCCCTGAGTGTCTGAAAACTCAACAGCTAGTTCTCGTTTCTGCAGACAAAGCAAAATGCCAGAGGAGAAGACATTTTTTTTATTTTAAAGCATTGTCCCATTCAACAGATTATATTAGTCTCAATCTTCACTGCGCTCAGTTAAATTATGTGGCTTTACTGAACACAATATTTTGAGACTGTAACCCACGTGATGTAGTGTCCATGGGCTGTTTATGTTGCATCACATGACAAAACAGTATTGTAAATCCTGCAGTTGTGGTGCAATTATATGAAAGAAAAAGGACATTTTTTTCTCAAGGTTCTGGTGAGTCAGACTAATAACATCTACCATTGCCATGCATTTTAACCATAAATCTGGGCTACTTTCCCAAAACTAAATGTTGCCAAATTGTCACCCATGAATTAGTGAATTATTTTAAATAATTTGTTTCTGTAAGACCTAATATCTTATTTAGTTAAAAGGAAAATGTATCCAAGTAAGGGCAGATACCCAAAATTGAATATCTCTCCGTTCATTTTGTGGGTCATATTCCAAGATCTGCAATCTTAAATTGTTTGTCATTTGGGTCACTTTTTGATCTCTTATACCCAAGATGGTTGATTTAGCAATGAACACATAAAAAGAATCATTGAAATAACAAATTGCTATGGGAAGCCAAAACAGCAGTTTAGTCAGGAGGCTTGCCAGATTCTTGCTGTGTATTATAAAGCTTGCCATATGAGTCAGCAATTTAGTTTGTTCTGAACAGTTAATAATTTGCTGCAATCCTAGAGTACCTTATTGTTTTTACGTACTCCCTGCCCTCTCTTAACATCTATTATTATTTATTATTGTATTTATCACATAAAAGTACTAACAATTTTATGTTTATCCAATCTAAACAAAGAAACACAGGCCATAGTTATATTACAGTAACTGACTATCATGCTCAAGGAACCAAGCATGAATTATAAAGCTTACTCACAAACTCACTTAGAATACAGTACAGTTATGTTGCTGGTTACCACTCCACCTCCTCTGGAGGAGGATGAGGAGGGGGTATGGGGGGGATCAACCACTTAATTGTCTGCATTCTGGTGAATTCTTAGGCAACAAGTGTCTTTTCAGTATGAATATTATATATAAATGTCTTTATTTACATACATAAGATACGGGAACCCCGGAGCAACAATATACAATGGAATATGCAGTAAGGGTATCAACATTACTGTATGTATTGCTTTCAAATTCTCCTGTATCATATTTTCTAAGTCAACTCATAGGCTCTTCTCATGTTCAATACTTTCTGCACATTCACATAACATCCGTTTTTTTTTTTTTTTTATTATTTTAGGTTCATACATTACTACTGTAATAATACTCTGATACTATTGTATTAGAGAATGAAACCTTGTTCATGGAAATAACAACGAAATCAAAGAACTGTCGTTTGGGTTTATATCACCCTGCCAGTTTAGCATTCCCCCTGCCGTCAGCCCTGAACATGCCGATGTAAAACCGTATGGCTTGGGGTGCACAATATGCTCATTCAAATACTGAATATGGAACAGTTCGAACCACTACATAATCGGGGAGTAGTCTATAGTTACAGCTAACTCTGTCAAGTGGTTTGATAGGCATATAAGCTACTCCAAAATCTCTGGGTAGCCAACAACGCTTCTTTCATGTTTTATTGCGGGGGACAAATCTACACCTATAGTACGACTCATATCTGTTAAAAAAAAATCTCTCTCATTAATAGCTCAAAATAAAACCTATGTATCATTTGCAAGGAAGCAAGCCAAAGGCAACCTAACCTATCTTCAGTTTTGAAGTCAACCAACTTTATAATCTAAAGTAATTTCTCTGTCAGATCTAAAACAGTAGGATTTCCAACTGTAACTGAAAGCAATTTGCGCCAACATTTCTGTGACTGCAAAAGAAACCCCCAAATTCAGCTCCATCTCCCTCTCTCTCTCTCTCTTCCTCTCTCAATGTGCCTGAAAATGATTGGGTGGATGCCCACTGTTGTGATGCACTGGAGCTCATTTGAATGTCAATTTGTTGAGCATGAAGGCAATAAAGACAGAAACCTAAAAAACAAGTCCAATCAGTCATAGATGAGAGTCATTTGTCTCAGTCTGAGGGGCACTCATTCAATTATACTCTGTTTGCTTGTGCGAAGGATGAACAGGTATTGATTCATTTCTCTTTACATAACATTAAACAAGCAGACTAGGTCCATGAATAAAACATGCCCATCAATGCCCTCTGCAAAAAAAGATGTTGCTTATATAGTGTGTGCACAATGTTCCCCATGGGCACAATATAACAAATTTTAGTGCAGACGATACATATGTAGTTTAATAAAAGCCTTTCACAATTCATTATAGGACCATGTGAAAAAATGTGATTGGGACGACATGTCAATTTACTTAAATAAAAATGTAATATCTTCCGTAGTCTGGAATTATAGTGGTGTCTCAAGAGAGAACATTACTAATACTGTCTCTAATCAAATGGCATGCAGCTAGCTGTAGTACATTTGAAATTAGCACTACAATGGAAACACGCTTGTTGTTTAGACGCATCCTGTGTTATACATACTTTGTAGTGTACAATGTGTAGTTGTTTGCTTTGGAAAAACGAGAGACAGACATACTGTGTGCTGGATATAAAAGATAGCTGCTTAAGGTCAGACGGGCTTTTTTCCAATTGCATTTACATATAGGTGGTGTACTGTATGTTATCTAATGTGTTTAACATCCTTGTTCTTTTAGTGTAGAACCTTAACAAAACTTTCAGCCTGGTTGACGTGATGTAAATAATTCATCTCTTTGCAGGGAATTAGCTATATATTCACAACAACTATCAGTAAACAATTCTTATATTTAATTCATAACCACATTCAGCCATAATGCAGAGCTACGCACAGCAGCAAAAATAGGAATGACTTTATGAATTTAAAAACGAAGACAAATTAGTAAATAGAATATATTTTTTATAATGGGTGTGCATTTTACGTGTTAACTTAGACTTTATGAGCTATAATACAATTAAATTTTGAATATCACTAGGCCTGGCCTACCATATAATTTGTCTGGAGCCTCCACATTTTACGGGCCAAAGAAGATGTTTCAGTACGATAATTTTCTTATTGGTATTGACTATAGTGCCATGACTGAAACATACTGTATTACTACAGTACATGCAGTTTGACAATTGGTCAATGTGACATATAGCAAGTATACGGTATGTCACATGTATAGCTACAGAACATGTAATTTCCCCTCTGTAGGAGTCTGGTTGGCCACCTCTGACCATCCATATAGCCACTGTTGTCTTGTGCAGTATTGTTTAGAAGCAGAGCTTGGCTGTGTGTTCCTTAGTGTGTGTGTGTTCCATGGTGTGTGTGTGTGTGTGTGTGTGTGTGTGTGTGTGTCTGCGTGTTCCTTGGTGTGTGTTCCTTTGGTGTGTGTGTCTGTGTGTTCCATGGTGTGTGTGTGTGTTCCTTGGTGTGTGTCTGTGTGTTCCTTGGTGTGTGTGTGTGTGTGTGTGTGTGTGTGTGTGTGTGTTCCTTGGTGTGTGTGTGCAGACCGAGACAGGACAGCTGTGAGGTTAATTAAATCTACCGGTCCTGTGAGGCACCACTCAAGTCATGCACACCTGCCATCCATTAATCTATATAATGCTTGTTCCCATATCCCTGTGTGTGTGTGTGTGTGCGTGTGCGCGTGCGTGCGTGTGTGTGTGTGTGGACGGGGGCCAGGGTGTGTGGTAAGGGAGAGGTTGTACATGTGCATTTATGGCCGTGCAAGGTTTTCTTTGTTTTTGTTTGATATGCAGAACGTAGAACTAGTTGCCTGTGACCTAAAGATCATTTTGTATTTTTGTATTTTTTGTTTGCATTTACATTAGTGGTTGGAGTTTTATTTTAATCAGAGTAATCAGTTGGCAGACTTTTGTACCCGAAAGCTAAATCAAATAGATCAATATATAAAAAAAATATTGTATTGTTTGGCTTTCCACCATGAGGCAACGTTATACTGTATATTAGATTGTACTGTGTATTGATATATTAAATGGTAAACATTCCCAAAAATGTACAGTGTCATAAATCATGTCATCAACCTCTACCCAACACACACCCACACACACACACACACACGCGCACACACGCACACTCACACACACGACACGCACATACCTGAAAAGACAACCTGATATATAATAACAAATAACAAAGTTTCATTATTGTTTTATTTACAAAATGTGGGTAGTGTATATAATATTGTTTTCAAATTACTATTCAGTAGAGAATATTTGAAAAGTAAAATGTAATATCACAATATAGGAACTTTAAAAATGTTGAGCATGTTATTCTGTCACATAATTGAGCAGTTGGCAAGAGAAAGATCTCCTGTTCAAGACATAGCTTCAACTTGCTTTTGGGTAAAGTAGCAGTAGCTGTGCTTACATTGACCCTATTATTCCATTTGAAATCAGGTTAAAAGCTCAACCCGAAATAAAATTATCCGGATAAACACTTCAATCGGAAGAGAAAGACCCAACACAATTGAAATTTCATTCCGAAGCCTAGGGGGTAGTATTAACCCTTTCATAACCCGTTTGAAAGAAGAATTCTTCCATGTAAACAGTTAAACTCAATTGCGTCATGGTTGCGTTCTTTTGAACGTGCCCCGGCTGTTGTTGCCCAATTGATTAAAGACAAGGCGGTCGGCTATTCTGCAGAACCACTGTACACAGCGATACGTGCAAAGAAGTGAATAGTACAGTAAATTAACCTGGAGCCATAAATCTATCCACCAGTCACACAAATAGCCTCACTCTCCCGACAACGTGCCTACAAATTGTCTAGCTGGTTTTAGCCTATTTGCTAGCGAGATATGTTACAATACCAAGCCTAATGTGTGCATTTTTAACTGTATATTCCGATAAATTACGACGGTACATGTAAATACCATGCCTGATAAGATGACATTCCATGTAATCAGGGAACGCAAAATCTTCAATCAGAAAGATTCCATTCGGAAACACAAAAAAGTTTCCATGTAAACGCAGCTAGTGACACCAAACACTAGCTGCATTTACATGGATTCTATTATTCCGACGGGAATCGGAATAAATGCCTAATCTGAAAGAAAATGCTCCATATAAACGCGATCGGAAGAGAAATGGCCAACCCAATTGAAATTTCATTCTGAAGCAGAGGGGTAGTATAACCCGTTCTATGACCCTATTGAAAGAAGAACTCTGCCATGTAAACGGTTAAACCTGATCCAAGTGTCCATGTAAACCCAGCCAGTGAGAAATTCTCTGCTACCAAAGTAAACCTATTAGCTGTCAAATGAAGGTTGAATCTATAATTTTCGAATAAAAAAAACATTACTGAGGTAAGCTGCAGTAAGTAATACACAGCCATACTCTTACAAGATTATCCTACAGTAAATGATCACATCACGTACCCTGTAGTATAAGTCTCATCACATCTGCAAATCATCAGGAAGGAGAGAAGCATCTTTTTAATAAAACGGTGTGCAAACTTCTATTTGCAGCCTTCCATAATAAGGAATCATGTTCAGAGATGTAAAGTAAATGGTAAAAGGACTGCATTTTTATAGCTCTTTTCCAACCTACCAGCCACTCACTTGCTGTTTTCAATTAAATCCAAATTATGTCCCAATAATGTTGGAGAGCCGACTTCACTTTGTGACTTGGTAGTATCCATATGTTCATAACTACCCTAACATTATTCCTCTTTCCATTGCCGGTAAACACTTTTCTTGACCTCCACCTACACATGCACATGTACTGCTATAGTGTGAACACATCAGCTTGAAATCATGTCAAACATGACTTCACGCAAGTTACATAGGTGCATTTAAGCCTTCCTGATTTCACGGATGAGTGGGAATGTTAAGATACCTTCACCATCCTGTGCATTCCGTTACTGTAGCAGATGTGCAGAATACATTAGAAAATGTGATCTTATATTCAAACATTCAATATAATGTTTAGGATATATGTTTTTAAAGAATGTTCACCTCTGGATCTGAGATATTTGTATCAACCTCTTGATTTCTCCATATAATGCTCGCTCCTTAACTCTCCATAACTCATTTTTGACAGCCCTGAAAAATCTCCTTCTGTGTTGCTCCCTGGCCCACCCTGATCTCCCCTTTCCTCCCCTCTTCTGTCAGGCACTCACATGCAGTTTGACCCACAGGAAGGTTGCCTCGCCAGCAACGCTGAAGACTAGCCTATCAGGCGGTGAGATGCAGGGCTAGCCTCAGAGGGAAGGAGAAAAGGGTCGCGGATCAGGAAGAGCAGAGGATCTGAAGCCGGTGGTGTTGGTGGGGGGCGGTGAGGGGATAAAAAACCTGTGCACAATTGTTGCCATTGAAGTCCGGTAACAGAGCCCCAGACAGGGGCTAGAGAGACCGTTGCCTTTCCCTGCCACTCGGCACGGAGCCCCGCCACATCATCTGCAACTGTACATGGTCTGATGATGCATTATTAGCGGGCAGGTGATTATTGTTGTCCGAGGAGATGTTGAATGCAAGTCAAATTGTAACCCTCTGTAGCCTCTCACTGCCATCCACTACACTGTAGTTCCACAGGGCATCTCTATAGAAACAGCAAGTCTGGTGCCTCTATGTCTTTCCCTCCGTGCTGGCGTTGAGATGTTACTTGAGCATATATGCAGCTTGCGGGCATATTTCTGTTTACATGTGACAGAAAAGTAGGGTGGATAAAATCAACTGTGATGAGGTGAGGCTCATATTTTGATGATCCAGCAGGCCCGTATGTCTGCGTGCTCTCTCTACCCAATAGCTGTAGACGAGCAGACATGATTGCATTGGGTTGCAATGGGTAATTTGCCTTTCCTCTACTTCCAAGAGCTGCAATCATTTCATCAGTCTCTCTTCTTTTGCAAGAGCGCTCATCAACACTACTTCATCAACTGTCACCTTTTTCTCTGAAGGCACTGTCTCAAACACGCTTATTTACCTTTCTATCAAGTCCCGGGCTCCTCTCCTGGCTCGAACTTTCACTTTAGAACCTCACTCCTCCAGTTGTTTTATGCTTTGGCTGCCAAAATTACTGTTTTCACAGCCTTTGTATGATTGTAAAATCACATTCGTAACAGTTGTATTGAGGTAGTCTGCAGGGAAAAAAGCTACAAAGTGCATTCTTTCATTTTAATATACAGTATGCCTACAGTAAATGCATGCACTAAGGAGCCATACTTTTCCATATTTCCATTGACTGTACACGAGCAAAAACAGAGAGATTCAGTCAGAAATAAATGCTATGTTAATATTAGTCCAACATAATTATTTAGGCACATTTGATTTGATTTAAAAATAATAATTTGGCAGCATAAGACCACAGCCTGACTGTCTGGCAGCATTTAAATAATTGGACATGTCTCCATTTCTTTGTACTAGGATGAGACAGATGAATAAAACAAATATTTCCCTTCTTCAGATGGCGTTTTCATTTACCACATTAAACAGCTGGCAGGTTTTGGCACCTGCAGTTGGTTTAAATAGACTCAGTGCAGTCGCATATGTGAACAAACTGGGTTGGTAGTGGTTTAGGCAACAACAGGGAGTTTGGGAGTGAGAACAATGGCCTTCACTGTTGTACGACCATAAGCCTCCTAAAAGATGAGGTGAAGTCGAGGAACTCTGAACAAAAGGTTACAAAGGCAGTGGCTTCCACGTGTTTCCTCCAAGTAGGGCAAGCATCGCATCGTTAAAGCTTTGCTTTTGTGTTAGCTCAGGGGGTCCCAGGGTCTCCCGTCAAAAGGCTGTTTGGTCCATAGACAGGAGGTGACATGATATAGCGTTCCCCCACCAGAACCATGAGCTGCAGATGGGGTTACGCTTGATTCACCGGGTGGCCTGCCTGCGCTGTGTGTGTGTGTGTGTGTGTGCTCCTCTGAAAGTCAAATACAGTGATATGAATAATTAAAAGGGTTGGGAGCTGCTGATTCTTCTCCTTTACAGAGCCCTGACAGTGTTGCTTTGTTTGTAGGAGGAGTGAAGCTTTGCCAAATGTGTCTGTGTGTTCTCTGATGTTCCTACAACCCCCCCTTTGCACACTGCATGGCTGGAAGAGTGAGAATTCTTTTGGGCAATTTGCTGCCAACATCTGACCCCTGTCAGTCCCACCAATCCCCACACACCGCTTTGAAATATCACTCATTTTCCTGTTTGGCTTTTCACTCATTGCTGCATTCCCCCGTCTCCCCACTTGTGAGGAAGGCTGAGGTGTTGGTGGAGCCCTGCGGTATGACATGCTCTGATTGCTGTCATACCCCCTTGCCCTTCCCCTCTCCACGCCCGCAGCTCTTATCAGCCAGGCCCCCCAGAACCAGCCAGGCCGTGTCACCTGTCACGGTTCACACGTGGACAGTGTGGGCGTCTGGGTAACGGAAGCCACTTGAAAATGATGGGCCGTTTCAAATTCCCATCTCAGAGGACGGAGATGCAGCGTTTGAAATCAAAGGCAGCTGCAGGAAGCGCTCGCTCTCGAGGCTGCTGAGGGCCTGCTAGCTGCCTTCCTCCGCTACGGCTCACTCAATTACACTCGGGTGTTCGCTTCCCTCCACGTTTAAATTCCCCTTCATCCCTCCTTACTTCTCATCCCCTCAGCAACGAGCGGGCTAACCCGCCTCACCGACTCCATTTTTCACACGCCAATATGTGCCTCCTTTATCTCCTCGTGCATTTAAATTATTTACATTTCACTTTTTCCCCCTCCAGCTTGTGTTCTTCCGAATCCTCTCCCGTGGCTCGTAGCAGAGCACATAATTGATCCCCATGGTCTCGTAATTTTGGAGTAATTGTTATAACGATGCTAACCACTCTGCTAATGTCCCCCAAGCTCCAGTCTTTGCCCAAGGTCACTGCAGATGGAAAAATAAGAGAAGGCAAAGCAAACAAACAACCTGTTCCCGCAGAACACCCAGAAGGAAACAGTCCCGCTGCCTCCCGTGCTGTTGACTTGACCTTAGGAAATCGCTTAGCCTCAAATTGTGTAAAGTTGGTCTGACTGTATATTACTGTGTTCAGTGTGTGTGTGTGAGAGAGCGTGAGCGAAATACAGCAGTGTTTCCAACATGTCCTTTTCATTTTGTCTATCATACTGTCAGCCAAAGGACACAATACTATTGCAGAGAACTGTGTGTGTGTGTGTGTGTGTGTGTGTGTGTGTGTGTGGGTGTGTGTGTGTGGGTGTGCGTGTGTGTGCGTGTGTGTGCGCGTGTGTGTGTGCATGCATGTGCACACTTGTGTTTGTGTGTGTGTGTGTGTGTGTGTGTGTGTGTGTGCGCACGTGTGAGGGTGGGCACAATAAATTGCTGTCTATTGCACTAACCTATAAGTACACTTTAGTCATTTCAGCCATTCTGTGGAGACTGCGGCATTCTGGCTAGCAGGTGTCGTCACCTGTTGCTGTCGCTGCAACATCTTGATCATGCCATTCCGACGGCTGTCAGCACACGGCTGCAGTGCCTATCGCATGGGGGGGGGCGGGCGAGGTGTAATGGAGCTGGGTCCCTCTTGTGTCTCGCGGCATATCCCGATGATGAATGACCCTGCGGTTGTGGACCGAATGGGGAGCTTTGTGGCCTGCCTGTGACAAAGCTGGTGTGTCCGTGTCAGCCCCCCCCCTCCATTTCTCCCAGCAAACCACCCACTCTGCCACCGCGTGCCTGCTGTGATGAATGTAGACCTGATCAATGCTGATTAATATGCGCAGATGCAGGGGGAAACCCAACGCTTGCATCAGCAGCTCCAGACCTTCGTTCTGGGTGGCGGTGGAATTTATATAATAACCCGATCAGGAAAGCACAGTAGATCACGGCCCTGACGGCAATTTGCATATTAATGTAACACGCTTCTGCTGCCTGCAATGTTTATAGACGGGTGGGGCTGATGGGAACTGTTTTTAATTACTTGTTTTGTGTCACGACGCCTCTGATAGGGGCGGGCCCCGGTGGGTTGCTCTAAAAGGCAGAATAAGCACCGCCTTCCCCGGCAGAAACGTCTGGCTTATTGAGGAGTCGATTTGATGCCCGGTCCCAGCTGGCTGTAGAATCGTTGGGGGAATATTCCTTTTTGCTTGCTGAATGAAAAATATAAACGTGTGAATAGAAAATCACCTCTGCATTGACCTTTCATATCCATTCAACGATTTCACGGGCCTTTGAGTATTGCCAAGTAAATTCATTTTTTAAACTCTTATTATATGTGCAGTCTGAATTTAATCAATTGTATGTGTGCGTTGTAGCAAAATCATTTTATGAATGAATCAACATAATGATTTGTATGCTGTGAAAATTTGAATTTATATTCTAATCTATAGGTAGGAATATACAACAGCTTTATTGGAGGAATGTGAACTCACATAGTCCCGAACAAAAGCACAGTTTAACAAGTTCTCTAGGAGTGTGTGTGTGTGTGTGTGTGTGTGTGTGTGTGTGTGTGTGTAGCGGGGGGGAAGGGGAGCGATAGGCTGGGCCCTCTGGACTTGCTGTAATTAGTTCCATGTTTTAGTCACGTAGCTCTCCGGGCCTTTATAAGTCTCTCTTATGCTGCTGTCCCTACGGCAATGTTCCCCACAGGCTTCTGATTTGCCAAAGAAAACGTTCTCATTTGCCATGGAATAGAAATGGGATAGAAAGGGAATGCCTTCTCATTCTCTCTCTGAAAAGCATCCACACTTCTCCTGGCGTTGTAGAGAGATGATGTGCAGTATAGGCACCTGCGATCTTGCTGTTGCTTCACCTATGCTCTCTTGTCATTCCAACTCTAGTACAAACATTCCCACTCCTCTCCTAGATTACATGCCAATTTACAGAGCCGACACCAAAGCTGGCTGTTACTATGATCACCTACGACACCCGTCTTGCTGTTAGGTTTAATTGTCATTAATATATACCCCCACCTTGTCAGAGAAAGGCCGCTGCGTTCCTACAACACGATGAGTGTCGAGCGACAAAAGTCTAGTACCCATCAAGAGTGAAAACAAAGTGCACATTGTTAAATGGCAGGGATGGGGGAAGTGGTGAATAATTGAAATCCATTAACATATTCTTGTCATAAATGAATGCATTTGGTTGGCAAAGAAATGGAAGTAAGATGTGTGGGCAGACTGAAAGAAGCTGCAAAGAAGAGGGTTATGCCGGCTCCACTGAGAGCCATGTACCTGCACTAACGACGCTGTTGTAATTATATCACCGCTAATTCAGCTTCTTGATTGACTGAGGCTGTGGGGTTACAAGGAGAATATACTTAACACACCCCCCAAGCCAATCTTATATCATTACTTGGCCTTCAAAATAGAAACTTGTCCTGTGCTGCAAAGCCCAAA
Organism: Speoplatyrhinus poulsoni; assembly: GCA_025447795.1. Lineage (NCBI taxonomy): Eukaryota > Metazoa > Chordata > Actinopteri > Percopsiformes > Amblyopsidae > Speoplatyrhinus > Speoplatyrhinus poulsoni. Next base: position 15,303 of record JAOEGT010046500.1, read on the forward strand.
GCCAACAGTTGGTCAAAAACAGCAGGCGTTCTACAATAGAAAAGGTCAGACACCCAACTGTGAAAATGAATCATCTCTTGGAGTTGGACCAAATGAGCCAATCGGTAATGTACTTTCCCAAAAGAGCAAATGAGGATCCAGCAAGGTGATATGTTTGTTTTCTTTGAAAGAGTAATAGCTTCTCCCCCATACCTGCATGTTGTCTGGTTAACTAACAATGGAAAGATGTTGAGATGCTTCCATGTTGCTAAACTTCAGAATTGCCCTTCATCTTCCTGTACATCTGAGCCAACTATTGCCCCCAACTGTGAACAGGGGCTTAATTCCAGAAAGAGAACAGGGTCCCAAGAGCCCCTCTTTGGCAACATGGCTCACAATACATCTTCACTGCCTCAATGAAGGGTGCCATGTCAGGACATCAGGGTTATAAAAGCAAATGATCTGTGGCTGCTGCTCAGAATATTTCATCTTTACTGTCATTCACAAATCTGGAGCTAATGAGATCAGGGGTGGAAGTGCTGAAATCAATGGAAGCTCAAAAACACAATTAAAGAGCCAATCAAAGAGCAGGATTCTCCAAAGCAAAAAACAATGTCTTCTTTTTGCAAACTTCTGTACTGTACCTATTTTTACCATGAGGAAACAAGTGTTCAAAGATGATGTACATTGCCCTCCTCTAGGGGCTGGAAGTTGCGGTATAGTTTCCGGAGAAGATGCTTGTTTGTGGACATAAACGAGGGCGTGCTTAATGAAGGCGTCGATCAAGGGAAGACCAACTGAATGAATGTAACACGCAAACGTGGGCTGTTGCTTGTCGATAGGTGATCGTGATAACTAATGGATGAACTGGACATATAGCCATGTCCGAATAGTGAGTTCCCAGACTGATTACAGAGCAGAACAAATTGTTGGGCTCCGGAGATCAGGGTGGTCTCCTGAGGCTGTGCCTGACAGGGTCCTAAATCAAATTTGGGACCAGTCCTGGCGATTGTGTTTTACCTCGAAAGGAATCTTTCTTCACGAGGGCAGCTGCTTGATTAATCTGGGGATACGGGACAGGCTTTCAGGACACAAGTTGATTCCTCCCTCTTTGCGCCTGCCTATTGGCTTCACCCTTGTGCACTCTGTCATACTGGCTCTGTCTCTGCTGGACAGGCACTCCATCATCACAAGTGTGGCGTGAGCACACTTGCGTATAGCTGCTTCCTGAGTGAATAGAGCCACGCCTGCCACTCTGTGTAGCAGTGTGCCTCTTGGATTGCATCTCTGCATTAATGCAGTCTGCTCATGCCGGGAGACTTTCTAGGTTAAAATATGCTGTATTGGTTACTTATTATTCAAACTGTTACCTTTTTGTTTTGTTCAATGTTTAATGTTTCACAATGTTTTGTTCACATTTGCACACATGATGTAAGTTAAGTAAGTAAAGAATGCATATAGACTGTAGCTGACCCCTCCCAACCCTAAGATATTGGTTTGTGATGGTCAGACAACATAAAGCAATTGCAGGATTCTTCCACAGCGCTCCCATTCATTGCTTTTTAACAGTCCTCATTCACACTAACGGTGCTCTCATGTAACTCATGATTTCTGTTGTGTGTTTAGGCAACAGTTGCTCTTCTGTCATGTTATGTTATTATGTATACATGTGTAATTTGCTTTTGGATTGCAGGGTTCCAGACTGAAACTAATGGTGACATCAAACTAGAGCTGGCTACATCAGGATGGCATCACAAGGCTCACACGGCTTACAAGCAGACAGTATACACAGCTGAGCTATATCAAGCCATATTACCAACATGATTACAATGGATGTAGCCCGGCTCCCGCCCGCTATAGCTCTTAGCTCAATTTCTTTTCACTGAGATTACAGTCTGTAAACCCTGTTACCTGTTACCACCATTAGTATTTGCACAGCCACCCTGCTGGCGGCCCAATCAGCCTGGGTTAGTGAGATGATGTTGAAGTCAAGCGTATTTCGAAATGGTGGTAGTGCTAGATGAGACGATCAAAACAATTGAAGCATGCCGATTCGTTCAGCGCTTTCAAAGCAATACTGATTGGTTCAGTTCCTAAATTAACCAGAGGTCTACGCAAAGCGAACACTTCCCAATGGAGCGTGGCCGGACACCAGGCTACAGTGGATGTGCAGGTTAATGAATGACATGAGATGTGCAACCTAAAAGCAACCTCTTTAT
>JAOEGT010046509.1:0-12500 GCA_025447795.1 Speoplatyrhinus poulsoni
GAGAGAGAGAGCGAGAGAGAGAGCGCGAGAGCGAGAGCGCTATGGGACAGCCTGACGATAGACAGGTCACGGCAGGCTGAAGGGTACGCAGGAGGGCGAAGGGTGACTTAGAGGGTGGCAGGGTGGCAGGGAGCAGAGGCTAAGATGGCAGAGAGGCCTCCTCTAACACACAGCTCATAAGGAGTCAGAGATGGGGAGGGGGAAGGGGGGGATTACGTGGGCCCAGGCGGCAGTAACCAGGAATCCCAACAATCTCACACCCCACTCCCTGGCCTCAGCCTGAACCACATGTCTTTCTCTCTCTCCATCTCTCTCTCTCTCTCTCTCTCGCTCCCTCTCTCTCTCTCTCTCTCTCTCTCTCTCAGGGCACACATGAGCACCTGTTTACTGCCATCCTTCTAATGCATTCAGAGATGGACTGAGCTCTTGGCACTAAATGGGGGCATTGTGGGAACACAAGCACAGCCACAATAACCCGACGGCACAGGCCAACTTTCTTGCATACACACACACGTGTACGCACACGCGCACACACACACAATAGGCAGGCATACAAACCACATGCGCGCGGCACACAAAACGCGCAACTCAAGACACGAAACAAACACACATCAGGTTATGTGATTATTCTGCATTCAGCGCCACTGACTCACATACCGAAGTGGGTTAACGATTAAACTCTTACTTCAGATTAGCATTTAACCCCGTTCTAGCCACACACCCTGACCTGCACCGCTCTCCCTTTACATCTCTGTTCTCGCCGTTCCAAGGTCGCCCGCTAGTCAACAGCCCGCGGGAGGGGTAGGGGAACCGGTAGAGTTGACTCCCCTGCATTTCTCCATGGCTTTGAGGCAGGAGAACCTCTCTCATCTGCATTGGGACAATTGTTGTGTTGTGTTGTCTCTGCTGGAGTCCGGTGCGGAGGTGTGCAACAGGTCGCTATTTCCCAGCCTTGGGCATGGTCTGCGTGTCAGACACGCACACACACACACACACACACGCCAAGCTGGTTTCAGCCAGCCAGCGCTGTGACCACATGATACCATCTAGATCTGAGCTTCAGTTGGACTTCGCCACGATATCAGCCTGGACAACCAGGTCAGAACCACAGTGGTTCTGACCAACCAACCTCAGCGTTGCAGTGGCACTCACGCGTAAACTACTAAGGCGATTGTCTATCACCATCGGTTCATCCAATCAGCCTACAAAGTCGTTTTTGAGTCCCTTCTTCCCAGATGGTTCTGTGTAATAAACCCCTCTGGTGCATCACGTTGGTAGCAAGCTGGTGCAGCTATTTGTGTGTTGATGGTGATGATGGTGATGATGAGCAGGGCCCGGGGATTGAGTGCCCCTCCATTCTCTCTGTCCAGGTAACCCTACACCGGTGAGCCGCCCCCGAGGATCAACCCCATCTCAACAACGCCGCGAAGCGCTCCACATCAGTGCTCCACATCAGCGCCTTTGTCAACAACAGCAGACGGCTCAGTGACGTCCCAATGTGATGTAGTAGCCGGAGTGTCTGGCTAGAACGGGAGCCATTCAGACCGAGGGGGAGGGGGTGAGAGAATACAAATGGGGGACGATGTAGAGACCAGACGGTGTGTGGGTAAGGGGAAGTGTATAGAGAGATGGCGGAGGTGCTCCCACTGACAGCAATAGGGCCTCCTGACAATCCCGGGAATATTGTCTGAAATCAATCTGTCACCGCGGAACCACTGTGCCTGTCACCGCGGCAACGACGTACCCGCCCCATTCACGGTGACAATTTGTCCACCGCTTTCCAGGTTCATTTTACCAGTCTGCTAAACAAAGGTCACGGCCGTCTCACCTTCTGTCTGCCAACCCCTCTCTCTCTCTCTCTCTCACACACATACTATAGTTCAATGGGAGATCTGGCCACTTTTATGGATATTTGGTCACGGAGTGCTGTGCTTATGTACGGGGGGGAACTGGTCTTTGGAGACCAGTTTGTTTAGAATGGTACCACTGTGGTATATTATATGTTTTGATTGTATGATTTTTTTTTTTTTAAACAACCTTTGGTAACTTTCATGGTGTCACTCAATAGACCTTCCTTGTACCTGATTGATGTAGAAAACTCAAAAACTCTCTCTCTCTCTCTCTCCCTTCCTTCACTCCCCGTTTCCTTGGCTCATTTATAGTAACCTTCACATGTGTATCACACTTACACAATTATGACCCTGACAAGAACATTAACACATTTGTCGCTTACAAACACGTGGTTGAGGAAATATGGCTTCTACTATAGAAGAAGTGTAGGTCCAGTTATGGTACGAGAACTGTAATTCCTGAATCACAATAAGTAAAATAGTTCTCCAGCCTGGATTTCAGTATCCTGGCTGGAACACTTCCCCGTACATGAGGAAATTTAATCAGTTTCACCGCATGGTGCAAAATTCCAGTCTGGGATCGCAGCAGCCTTCTATAAAATATGACAGATTATACTCTTCGAGCTTCTGAAATTATTTTTCCTTTCTTTCTCTTGTTTTTTTTTTTTATTTCTAAAATGAATCATGATACACCCAATGGATCAATTCCATTGAAAGTTGATGGAAACAATCCTTCAGTGTTCTGGGTGCAGTTATGAAATAAATAAATAAAAAGATCTCTTATGAATTTTACATGATGAATAAATTGTCATCGTATCAAAATGGAAGAGGATAGGTTTGTAGAAAGCAGGACTGTATCCCGTGGCTGTCATCATGCAGGCCTAGTACATTTTTAGTGGCTGCAAACATCAGTCTATCTGACAAAGATGGACTAAACTCCTAGCGAACAAGCCATACAGTCTTTACCTACAATCGTTTTTTTTAAATGTGAAAACAACAAGTTTTAAAATATTGTACAATATTCCTGATTTGAATTAACAGCGAAATTATTTCCTATTTCCTATTTCCTAACTATTTAGTGGTTTGGCCGTCCGGTGCTATGTTCAGGTGAGAGTTAGTTTTACGCTTGTCTTTACTCGCTGAGGGACATTTGGCACGTCATTCCCACAGCCCAGACTTTTCACTAGCGTTAGTCCAGACCAGACTCTTTAGAATCTCAATCAATGGGGACAATTCACTGAGAATGTCCAAGCAGTGTCAAAAGAATAATAAATGAAAAAACAAAGTGGAAGTGAAAAAGCCAAGAACCCACGCGGGGTCTCATTGAAGCTCACCAGAGGTGAACGGAGAGCGGGGGGGCACGCGGAGGGGTGTTTGGACGGAGGGTCCGGAGTGTGTGTTGGTGGCAGCAGAGCCCTCATTCAAGTCTAGTTATCTCAGCCGTAGCTCAGCTCTGAGCTTTCTTTCAGGCTCAGCCAGCCATTGCTGTTGGCACCATAACTTTCAATCAGCCTTTTAACTGCAGAACAAAACACACGGAAAGAGAAGGAGGAGGAGGGTTGGGGGGTGTGTGTGTGTGTGTGTGGAGGGGAAGGAGGGAGGGGGGGGCGGGTGAAGACATCTAGCTCTGATTTCTAATGAAGCTAAAAGAGAAACAAATCAGAGAGCAGAAAATACATTCATTCTTTTCAGTGTGCACTGGTGTGTAATTATGTTCTATTACATTATTATGCATGATGAATAGAAGCATGTAATATAAGAAAGCATTCAGCCATATTATAATACGCCATAAAGGTATGTACTGTAGTGGCATGACGGAGAGCACACAATAGGAGTTACTCAAAGACGCAATAGAACATCACTGTATACAACCAGTACTGTAACTGTAACTAGATGATGAGGAATTCTGATAAGTTAGGATGAGACTGAAGCAGACTCAAGCAGGTTCTGGCAAGCACAGCAAACATGAATACAAGATAGGCCAGATAATATTTCTCCAGTCAAAATCATCTCTTTATTCACAAACGCCACAAAGAAAACTATTAAACGTGTCCAAACGTGTGTATTCCAACCAACATACAGAGGTCCATTGTCGAGTACATATAGCCGCGGTTTATCTCTCGAAAGGGGAAAAGAAACAAAATAACAACGAGAGAGCTGATTGATGAAGGAACATAGCTCGCTTTACATACTGTCCTTCCTTTCCAGGGCGGCTGAATACCCAGGAAGCAACAGATAGAAGATAATGGGAGACCGGTAGAAAACACATAGATGGAGAGACAGGAAAAAAAGGAATGAAGAAAAAGAGAGGGGGCGGGAGCTTGAAGGCCCAAGAATGATCCCGAAGTTAACCTCCACAACAACACCGGCTTCTCCTGCCAAGGGATTTGATTCTCATCATTTGCTAAGTGACCGAATGAACAGCTGTGGTTGGACACAAAGCAGAGGGTTGGGGGGGGGGGGGAATGTCTCCGCTACTTAGAAAGAAAGAGAGAAAGCGAAGCCCAGCAGAGCGGCGTCGCGCTGACAAAGAAGGGCAGTGAGGGGCATAGGGGTCTCATGTGGGCTAGACAAACACCTCCAACTGTGGGGCTGATGTCTTATTGCGAGGTCACTTGTAAGGTTCAGCCTCGCCCTACACAGGCACACTTAACATGCTTAAGGCCCCTGCCACGTGGCCGAGGGTGTAGTGCAGCAGCTTCCACAGATACCGCCCGTCTAGCTCGGACGCACCATCGAATAACGTGCACACCATGCGTCTAAAAATAACTGGTATCAGGCAGTTTTTAAGGTCAGAGAACTGTCAATAAAGCGAAGCCGGTTTTTCATACGTAGGACACACTGAGAGCGACAAAACACAGAGCACACACAGTTGATTATCATTTGAATAGTGAAGGGTGACAGCGCCGTGGCAATATGTGGGGGCTTCTGTGGCTTTCTGTGAAGGTTAACAGGGGCAAAAGGAATTCTATTAAACACAACCGAAAGCTATTGAGGCAGCAGGATGAGTGTGTGTGGTCTGCAACAACGTCCAGAGGCCACTGGCCAAACAAACTAATGAGCATTGTATACATAGGCAGACATTCACATTATTCTGGCTTAGTACGTTTTTCCTCCCAAAATCCTTTTGTAAGCACCAGAACATTAACATACAGCTGTCAAGTGGCAAACGCAGAGAACAGATAATACGTCGTTGAAATTTCACATGAATGCTAATTGAAGTGGCCATTAAACTGGGCCAATAGGAGCGTGTTGCTCACAGGGGTTATACGACTGCGCTAAAGTAAACACCAACTGACCTTCGCCACAACATCTTACCCCCCTCCTCAAAACAAACCTTTCCTTTCTATCCCCTCTGAGGGGTAAACTTTGACACATTCCCTGGCCTCCTTAAAATAAAAAAGTTTCCTCACGCTTTCTTCCAGACTGCATGCCTTTCAGAAACATGGTGATAGATGGAGAACATACAGTACACTGTGTTGGTGGCAACAATGTTTTCTCACTGCTAGAAAGATGCCTAGCTACAATATTATTTCCACCTGGTTGTAATGGGGGTTCAGTTGCAAAAGTAGGGGGAAAAAAAGGTTATTTGGAGGCAGTTTGGAAACCGCAGAGGTGTACTAACTGCCTTTGCACTCCTTGGATAGCCCATTACTGTGTCTTTTCTCACAGCAATCGAAGTTTGCTCAAGTCTGCTTAATAAAACACGCACACGTACAGACACACGTTGGGATGCACACAAATGTGCCGTATATTCGCTCCTGTAAACCTCCTTCTCTTGCACCTATAGGGGGCCGCCCCTCAGTAAAGTCCCTGCTTTGGCAGATCACTCTAACAGACGACAATAAGCACCGTCTCCCTGGACGAGACGAGGTTGAAACGAATCACTGCTGCCCTGCTCAACATGGGGGTACCCCTGCACATAGTAATCTGTCCATTGTTCTGCACAGATTGACCCAAACTCTGCAAATAGAGGCTATGGGGAGCGGAGAAAGACCGGGTGGATGTAAAGGTCAGCTCATGCCTTGTTTTAACGACAGCACATTAACTTTATTCACTTCCTTCAGCGTTACACTGGCCATAAACGGGAGGAAATGCTAAAGAGAGAGAGAGAGAGAGAGAGAGAGAGAGAGAGAGAGAGAGAGAGAGAAGCAAAATTGGGTAGATCCGTACGAGGAAACGGCAGGTATTGTTAGCTGTCTGGCCATAAATGTTTTCAGGGTAATGCTGAGCTTCAGAATGGAGCTGGTCATTGTCCTCCCACGAGTTGAAATGGAAGGTACTAAGACGTAACTCCCCTAACTTGGAGTTGTGTTGGTTTGTTTTGATGGTTTCTATTTATGGTGTTTAGCATGAAACAGTCAACCACTGCAGCTACCATTATGAGCCTAAAAAAAGCCTGACTATTCTTTGTATCTTAATATCTGATTTTTCCTGGCTCTCTGTCCGTGTATACCCAGATGTACCTGTGTACCAGAAGTACACACTAAAGTGTTATACCTTCTAACCATTCAGGGCCCATTTAAAAATAAGAGGACTTTGGGGTATTTGGTTACTGAGAAACTAGCCTCATTACGGTTAAAAGGAAATGGAAAGCTGCGTGGAAGCCAAATGGCCTTGTGATTTAAAGGCCCTTGGCATACAATCTATCTCATAGTACCTACTTGTTATGAAGCAATGATGTAACTCTGCTATAAAATGTATATTTTCCAAAAAGGTTGCAGGGCAGTTTGTGCGCTCTAAAGTTCCCCAGATGGTTTCCGGAGAGTACACGTGTGCATAGCTTTAAAGCCTGTTCACATTAGGGGCAACACATTTTGTACATACGTGCGTTATCCGCATACAGTACACTACATCTGCTGCTAGCAGCTGGTATCGTTTGATAAATTAAAAAAACACCCGCGTCTCTCTCGTTCTCCCAGAATGCATCTGGGGAGACGTATGGCAGGTCCATACGTCCAGCATGCCACGCCCCTGTAGAGCCCTACCCTGGCCCGTGTGGTGTCACCACAGCAACGAACGGGGGGAGGAGGGGGGGACACTGCAAAGGAAGTGTGAGGTTCCAAGAAGGGGTGGGGTGGTGGTGGTGGGGGGGGGTGTCCCCCCACAAAATAGCCCCCACTCCGCCTGTTGTAGGAGCCCTAACAGTCCTAATAAGAAAACAAGACTGAATATAGTGTGTGTGTGTGTGTGTGTGTGTGTGTGTGTGTGTGTTGATAGGATGTGTGAAATGTGATTTCAAGTGTGATTTGATGATTGACAGCGATTTGATGGTTCAATCGGACTTTATTGTATCTCCTCCGGCGGCTTTGTGGAAAATGATTAGATAACGACACCTCCGCTGGTTTTTACGGATTCTCGTGCTGAGCGAAACGCCGCTCGGGCATGTATCTTTTCATTCGCATTTGTCAGAGATGTCATCATACATTAGTCAAATTTATAGCAGTGGTTTTACAGCTTTGTTGGCCTCTGCTCTTCCATAAAGCACGTCTCTAACAGAAACCACAGACGGCTTTTCAATGCATATCAAAGTGAAGCTGACACAACTAGATCAGAGTCGACCTTGCAGCTTCGTCTTCATGCACCGGCAAAGCATGTGCAACTAAACTGGTCAACGATATTAAACTTAGAACTTAGCATAAAAGCACAACAGGCCTGTTTCTCTTTTTTGCAGATTGTATCTTTCGTAACTTAAATCAAACTGATGAGGTTGAGCTACATCTGCGCAGTCCGATTCCCCCGTTACTCCTCCGACATCTGTTAATCTGTAAACATGAATAATAGCCTGTCTGATGTTATTTAGCGTTCACGTCTTGTTTACTTTTAGTTCATGCGTGTCAAGGAGGCACGTCTGCCATGCTGTGAATGAGGCATTGTCTGCGGGTCCACAGATTTGGTCTCTCCTTCCAAACGGGCCCCCATCTGCCCCTGTACCAAGTGGTGCAATATAAACATGTAGATAGCGCAGTAGGCCAACCTCAATGCAGTTAAACACACTGGCTTGTGTTCGTTCACCCTGGTAAAGCCGATGGATGTGTTCATTTGGCTTAGCAGCAAATAATTCACAAATAGTCTCTCACATGCTAACACAGGCGTCACTGCATAAGGGCTGGCTTGCCTTTTTGGGCTGGCTTGCCTTTTTGGGCTCTGTTGAATTTTCCCTTTTTCTGCACTTTCTTCTTAGTGTGAAGATGTTAGAGTCAACTGAGATTTTCTCCATGTAAACAACAGACCACAGTCAACTTGTACTGAACTACACATCCCACATTATGCTTAAGGTTCATACTTTATCATGAAACTGAGAAAACAAACCAAAGCAAAATAAATAATAAATTAACATTATTTTCTCACCTCTTACACAGTCAGTCAATAAAACTGCCAGGAAGATGAGCATAACCTTCAGGACTCCCATCCGGACCAAAGACAGCTTCATGGCTCCCAAATCTAAAAAACATACGGTCAAAACATCATACAGCAGGCTAGAAAAGCGTGGGCGAAAATAACTTTGAAAATCACAAATATTGTCAAATACATACCCACATATAATGTAACATATTGCTGTCTACTGGGAAACGCAATAATCCACAATTTGGCATATATAGGCGAATTCATAAAATAAATAAATGAATATTTTCAGAAAGAAACTGGTTCAGTAATAGGCATAAGCATAAAATGATTGCAAAAGCATACTGGTTTGTGCCAGTTGCGCTATGGCCATAGACGTTCACTGCTGTAGGCTACTGTAGCTTACTGTACCCCGTGATTGCAACGAGTAAATTACAAAATCGCACAAGACAGACAAAATCATTCACGTAGGCTACATACCTTGATATCTTATGTGAATGAAGTTATCCTCGTATCGACCGCTTGACAGAAACGAGTTCAACTAAAATCCGCGGAGAGTCCATGAATCAATTGACAGTGGCCGATATTTCAACGACCGCTACTAGTATTCACGGTGGGATTTAGACCGTCGCAGCAGGCGCGCACGTCAGTCTTCCAAAAAACGGATTCCGAGCTACGTATGTCCATTAACCATATTAAAGCTCCTGAGACATTTTTGGTGCTGTGTTAAGTTCAATGTAAGACAGCGGCAGCCTATCTGTTGCCTTCAGTCAACTTCTTGTCCCACCAAATTACTTTTACAGTAAGCAGCCGTAAAGGACTTGTCCATCCCAACTGTGAACTTTTGACCAATCAGAGAGCAGTTTGGGCACATTTATCAGCACATTAAATTTTCTCTCTCGCAATCACCAAATATTGTTTGTATAACCCATAAGGCCTATATTTGGATATTACTGATTTTTTATTATTACAAAATCTACTAAACCGATGTCAAACAAAAGTTGATGTCAAACACAAAAGAGCTTGCCAATATGCTCCATTTAGCCTCATACTGTAGCACATCGGAGGTACTGTGTATTTTAGAATAGCCTACACATTTATTCGTATGCAGCATTCCCGTTTTAAAAGCAAATGATCAAATATGTTTAGAGCGACAACAGTGAGACTGTTGACAAAATGAAAAAGTGCTGCCATCCAGTGGCAGTGGTTTCCAGTTGCTTATGCTTGGCGCAGAATAGTTAGGGGGTTCTCAGGAATCAGGATAGGCCCTCCACCTTATACATTAGTCTCCTACTACTGTACCAAATGTATTTAGCTAAGCAAGTCACTACTCGGGGAATTTTGGTCAGTCTATATAAGGCTACGCACTTAAAATATATGAATACATAAAAATTGTCTCTACTGTTAGACAATCTCTTAGAGACTGTTCATAATTATGAGGAATATGTTTGTAATTCTGTTGTAAAATGTATAGCTAGATTTGTCCTGATAAAATGCTGTCATTATTCTAACAAAATGTTGTTTGCCATCTTGCTGATGGCCTATTTACAAATGTACTAGACACATTTTAATAAAATCATCTGTAAATCGAAGTAAATATATGAGTATGTAATGTTATACATGTGGATGCAAATAGTTTTTTTTAAAAGTGCTTAATTTTATAACATATTTCATATGGCACGTGTGTGTGTTTATGGGGAGGTGGGGGGGATGAGCATCTAATAATTTGTAACAATCGTCTGTTTAATTGAATAGGGGTCTTATACCTCAATATAAACCTTGGTCATATTTACTGTGTCATTTGGGCACGGTACGGCTTTAGTAACCACACTTGGTGCACTGATGAAATGACTTGGACACAATGTCATCAGTGCACTTTCAGTGAAACTGAACATTTTATTGTTTTAATATACATAGCTTTTAAAACTATAACATACTTTATGTTCAAATATTTTACACAGCTCTTTCATTCATTCAAATGTACTTTAGATTTTCTTTTTACAAAATAAGAACAAGCTCTGAAATATTAGGATTTCCAAACCTATACTTAATGCATGAGTCCATCTTTACAGAAATGTTATAGCTTCATCCCAATATTGTTTTTGTTCTTTATAAAACAAAAGAAATCACATATTTTATTGTTATATATTCTTTGATTAAATAAAAAAAAAAGTAATAGTATTGAGTGATATAGACGTGCCTGAGAAATGGTTGTTTTTCTTTCTTCAGAGCAGAATGCATGTATATGGTGGCATTTTAAGTCCCTGAAGCTTCAACATTCATATCTACAGCCATTCCATCTCATCTAAATGGACGAACTGTAAAACACTACAGTTGGTGTAAGGGCAGCGCCATTGAATATGTTCATTGTTAATGGAAGCAGATTTATGATGCAAGGTTGTCAGGTTTGTTGAATTCTGTACAGGAACAAATATGATATTTTCCAGTATGACAGAGCCTTCAGAACCAAACAAATATATAAAGTATGTTTTGTGTAAATAAATACAAAATTATAGAAATTTGCAAATAGTTTGCGAATACTTATGTCACTATTTATTACTTGTAATATATCTGTTGCAATTAGAAGTAAAATATTGCACTAAGTGGGAAGAAAATAGTCAAACATGGCCTGTAACAGGCTGGCACCTGAGAAGGTCTCTGGTTGTGAAACACCTTACAAGCACTGAGCGCCAAGAGCTCAACTCTCCACTAGGGGGGGCTCCAAGACCTGACAGCAGCAACTGACAGAAATCCTTCAGTCAGTATCACTGTGGACTCACTTGGACACTACTGAAAACATGCCATGGAGCAGTTGGGGAATGGAATGGGCACAGCCCATATTAGTAATTAAAAGCTTATCTGCCAATCTTGCTATAGAATCAAGAACCCAGTTCATGAAACTATAAAGTATTACACATTCATTGCCATTAAAAGCGTAAAGATTCTCCATAAAAAAGGTGTGGCATTTATTTTGTATTTTTTGCATTGTTTAGACCTGTGGGCTGGCAGACAGTCTCCCGTACACACAGCAATCGTCACCAACTGATGACACTGCGGTTGCTATCAATAGAGATATTCATATTTACATGGTAATCATGACCTACATTCCTTTGAGTAATACGAGTCCCGTGGGAGCTCTGGCACAGGTGTGGGAAGCCCGCTAAAGCGAACGAATATTGCCACAAGGTATACGGTATGCCAAAAGCAACAAAACTAACTTTGTGGCCCGCTCTGCTATTAGAAGCCTGTTGCAATATGCTAAAAGCTGTTATTGCATGATAGTTCCTTCTGCCTTTACATCTCTGTAAGCAAACAGGCATTTGTGATTTATTTGTATGTGTGCGCGTGTTGGGTGGGTGGAAGGGTGGGGGGTTGGTTGGCATAGAGCGCACACACACTCAAAAAAATGAAAATCAATCCCCTAGCTTCCCTTAGCATTACCTCTATAGTCATAGCTATACTGTGGGCATCAGTGACTACAAATTAAGAGCAGAAAACTGTGTGTGTGTGTGTGTGTGCATGCGTGCGCGCCCTCGTGGTTCACTCCTGCACCATCATCTGTGGCGGCCGTATTCCCAACGAGGTCAGTTAACGCAACGCTTGCGTTTTGTACACAGCCTTGGAGGAGAACCCTTGGTTTGCATATGCTGCGGCTGAGGCGAACCATGTGCTTCTAGTTGCTCGTGTGGTTGGGGGTGGGGGTCAGAGGTCAAATGGCGGTCTTGTCGCTGTAGAAGGGGGTGACGTGGAACATGTAGCAGTGTGTGCACACCCTGACGGGCTTCACCTGGCCGTAGCGGGGCAGGGGGGCAGAGTGGGAGGAGCATCGGGAGCAGAAGATCTGAAACCACACGGTGGGAGAATGAGAATAGACACATTTAAAAAGACATTCCAGCTGTGCTCCTCCTTTATGGAGAACGTCTTCTAAAACCTGTATTTACATTATTTTGTACTAACTAACTAACATACATACATACATACATAATGGATGTGATGACAGAAAAACAAACAAGCTTATTTCAGTGATGCGTCAAACGTAGAATTAGTCTCATTTGTTATCTGCCGTTAATAACAAGGGTGTGTAAATGTTGTGACCTAGTGCAGTACAGATAACAGTTCATTTACTTAGAGCAGAAAGGAGGTGTTTATTAGGGGAAAAGTCAAGATTAGAGCATAATTGGAACAGTGTAGTTCAACAGAATGTCTCCTATTAATGCAAGTGTCCGCCATCTACAATAGATTGCTTATTGATAGACGTCTTGTCGGTGCACATTTGACTAAGCCGCAAGTAGAGAGCGAGCTTCA
>JAOEGT010046509.1:15000-20849 GCA_025447795.1 Speoplatyrhinus poulsoni
GTCCAATCCCAGGGAGAGGCCCACTACCCCCAGCCCCACTCCGCCGACACCACCACCCTCCATCGTTGCCGCGGCGGCGGTGGCGGCGTCGTCGTGGCCGCCGTCTTCGCAGGTGCCGCAGCAGACGCAGGTGTTGATGAGGCGGTGCGTGGCCACCAGGGGGCCTCGGGGCTCGGCGGGCGGAGGCAGCAGCTTCTCGGCGGCCAGCTCCGTCAAGCTGGGGGAGCGCGGGTTGAAGATGACCGTGGCCGACAGCTTCATGCCGCCCGTGCGGTGGGCGATGACCTCGGCCGCCTCCGAGGCGCCCGGGTCGTCCAGGCTGCGGCTGGGGGTGCGCTTTGACTCCTGCGGGGCTGCTGCGGGACGAGCGGGCACTCTGGGGACGCCGTCGCCCCCCGTGTCCACGTCCTCCATGAAGAACACCCGGTCCTCCTCCTCTGACGCGCCCGTCCTCCCTCTGCCTCCGGGGATCCTGCGGGGCGAGGCCTCGGCGCTGGACGCCCCACTGGAGCCCCCTCCTCGCACCCCCCGGGCGGGGGAGTAGCCCAGGCCGGGGGGGGACAGCAGGGTGGACATCTCGTCCCCCACGCGGTACACCATCATGCTGAGCTGCTCTAGTTCCTCCTCGTCGTACTGCATGGAGCAGGCCAGCTCCGCCTCCTCTGCCTCCTCGCACAGCAGCTCCGCCTCGGTCTCCACCTCCTCCCAGCCCTTCTCCCCGCCCTCCTCCTCCTCCTCCTTCTGCTCACCCGGTGGCTGCACCCGGCTGGCGGAGACGAGCGCGGCATGGTGCTCCGGCTGCCCCTCGCCCTCCAGCGATGCGGTGGCGGCGGTGCCGGGTTTGCCGGAGGCGCGCTGACCTTCCTTCTGCTCCTCCTCCACCGGCGCCGGGGCGCTGGAGGTGCTGGTGGCGAGCGGCGGGCTAGGGGGGAACCCCCCATCCTGAGAGATACACAGACTCCTCTCCAGGGTCAACAGCTCCTCCTCGTTCAGGGTCTGCAGCAGGTCTCTGGAATAAACAAGCAGGGTACTTTAGGCAACAGATTCATGTGGACGTAACGCAGATTAAAGAGGCGGAGTCAGTCATTCTGGAGAGATCTTATTTTGAACACAAATCAAAACAAAAACACCTCTCCCTTCAGTGCATTAGGGTGCTCCCTCAGAAGCCCCACACATTGGAAACGCATTGCCAAGGCTCGGACAGTGTTGTGTGGTGCGGTCTGCACCACTTTGTTTACGTTCCCATTTACAGAGCCAGAGCTGTGCGGACGTGTGGACAGGCAGCGGGCCTTGACTAGATATTCGAGTATTATGACAAACAGCGCATTAGCTCACAATGGCTGACTCTGCCTTTAACGTGGGTCATCTGGCTTGACACCCAATACCTTATTTTCTTCAGCAGAGTGCGGAAGGGCCGAAAGAGCTCGGACATGTCCTCTGACTTTCGTTCTAGGTTGAGAGGGCCTTCTGAGTACACGACCAAACCGCTAAGTAAATGAGAGAGAGACACACAGAGAGGGGGAGAGAGGGAGAGGGGGAGAGAGGGAGAGAGGGAGGGTACGTTTAATATTCTGTTAGCGTAAGGAGGTGAGAGGGTGAGGACGCAGTAGAGTGGAAGGGAGGAGAGGCAACACTTACCACACAATGGCTAGTCTGGGAATTGTAAACATCAGCGCTGGTTCATAGTCATCGATCATGTCTTGCGTGAGGTAGCCCAGCTTCAGGGCCCTGGGACAAAAAGAAGAAAACCGCTTTATAGAGAAACCCTCTTTTGCATCTCCTATACTCCTTACCCGGATTTAACTGCCGTCAATGCACATAGCTCACCTCTCGACGGTCTCACAGAAGAGTACGATCACCTCCTGCTGAACGTCGTACTCTTTGGGGGACTTCACCGGCACCATGGCTGACACGTAACTGGCAACGGAGGAACGGGAAAGAGGGGAGGTGGGTTTAAACCACGTCGCCATGTGGTTTTGGAGAAACGAAAGAAGATCAATTGCACTGCACAGTGTGTGCCAGAGCCATGGAGAAATCGTGCAAATGGAAGTTCAAAATTCTCATGTGATTCACGAAGACGCAAAACAGTTCCACAAAGTGCTTGGCAGGCAATCTGAACTGATAAATACAGATACATAACTGCAATTTGTGGTCATTAGCAGTCAATAAATGCATACATTCACATTTCTAATATATTTTAGAGGGTGCCTTTAGTATTTGCGGCTAACTTTAGTAACTGTAACAAGGTTCCACGCTCTGCTAGCTGCTGTGAACAAAACGGTACGTTGGAGTGAACGCAGTTGACGCCACTCTCTATTCTACATGGCTCTGGTCTGTGCTAAACACACAACATCTAATCCAATCATCCAGGTCCTACCTGAGCTCAAACTCAGCGAAAAGGCCATCAAAGTGGCGCAGCGCGTCTCTCATGCGGTCTGTGTAGAGGCTGAGGTCCCTCAGCGCCTGGTCGCGAGTGATGTTGCGCACCTCTTCCAGGCTCCGGGTCAAGTCTTTAGCCAGAGGTCTCATGGCCATGCTCTCTATCTCCCTGTTCATGATGATGGAGCCAGCAGCCAAACACTGCAGGACAGCATAGGCTCACTTACTATGCTAGATGATTTAATTGACCTTTCCCAAGCCCCGCCCCTTTTTGCATGTCCTCCAATAGCAGTTGAGCATTTTTGGAATCTGACGGAACCTTCCGTCAACTGTCTGTTTTGCTGTAATAGCGTTCTATGGTGTTTTGTCCTACCTAGTTACAGTAACCAGGTAAGACAAGTGAACGGGGCGGAGCTTGGGAACGGTCAATTGTATTACATTTTATTTACAATTTCATTATCAAAAAAAAAAATTCTGGTGGTTAAAACGTTAACATATTTTCTTACTACCAACTCTACTACTATGTTAGGGTAAACTGCACATTCAAGGTGGCACTATTTGCAGTTTTCATTTAAGCGTTTTTTGTGTGTGTGTGTAATGTACACATGTTGTTTAAGGGTGGATGCCTGAAGGAATACTCTACCTCAGCCCCAAACCACAGCTGCCCTGCCAGGTTGTCATGGCGAATTTCCTCAGGGAACTTGACACAGAAGTCTCTGTTGGCCCGGTCGTTGGGGATACACTCATCCATGATCTGACTGATGATGTTCAGCACATTGTCCTGTGAAAAACACAATGACACAACAAACACAGCAAACTTGAAAGACGAGCGAGAAACAAAACAGTTTGCCGACCCGTTCCTGATATGGCTCCGGAAAAGCTATCCCCTTAAATTAACGTTAACAGAGTTCGGCTTCCTTTGCTTGTCAGTCAACTCTTAAAAAGCGCCACAACCCCTTTTCCAAGGAGGTCATTGTGAGTCACTTAGCCCCAATTAAGCGGAAATGGATTGAAAACAATTAGGCAGAAATACAAGCTCATTAGGGGACCATTTTGACCGTGGCGGCCTAATTCTCTCTCAATAAAAAAACACACAACTCCAGTGGTACAAATGCACCGTCACACACAGCGAGAGCTAATCAAGAGCTTGTGTGCCGCTGGCATGTACAAAAGCCGTAACAATGACTTACAATGAGCCTTTCACTGAGCAGTAGAGGCGCTGGATGCTGTAATCTTGTGTCAGGCACAGGCACTGTGTCTTTCTACGCTTGCCCCAAGACCAGAGATTAAAAAGCTTTGAGAGAGAGCAAGCTTAACCACTGCCTCTGTTACTGTATGGCTGTGTGCCGTGTCAGTCTGGTATGAGAACGAACGAACGAACACACACACATACACACACACACACACACACACACACACATACACACACACGCGCGCGCGCGCAAGCACGCACGCACGCCACACGCACACACGCAGCAGAGAGAAGAGCCGTGCCAACATAACAGGAGCAGTTTGCCAGTAACCCCCCCTCCCCACCCACGGAGGCCCGTGAATTGGAACTGTAGCAGTGCAGGTTCAAGTGGACAGCTCTGGCACAAGAGTGCTGGCCGTCCGTTCTCAGGGCCGCGGGGGCTGTGGTGTGTCATCGAGGCGTGGAGGAAGCATCCTGCTATAGCCGTGCTTCCAGGTCCATCCATCATTCATGGCAACAGTGCCTTCGGGGAGGGGGGGGGTTATGGGGTAGCTGGGGTTCTAACCCTGTAGCTGCTGCAGACATCTAAGCCTAAGAAACTCAGTCCTAACTGGAAGTGAACGTCCGGCTATCGCGTTGCACCGGACGCTCTCCGTCCAGACTGAATCCATTACAACATGTAAACAAACAAACAAACAAACAAACAAACAGATAGCCTACCCATATCAGCTGTAGCACACTAGAGATAACAACTGCCTTCTCCATATTCACATCAATTGCCTACAATGACGGGGTCGGGTACAGACGTCACGTCACCGTTGTAGGCTGCTGCACAGGTTTCATACAACCACCATTTCCACTTAGTAAAAATTAAGCAACCAGGATGACAGCACGGAAGATAGTGCCGGAAAAACAGCAGTTGGTTGGGAATCAAACGATGACCTTATTAGGGGACCGTCCCCCGTGGGGCCAGGCAATGGGAGGGGGGCACGTGACTTCCCTGCCACCCTCCAACCACCCCCTAGAGCTCTCCCAGCGTGATGAAGCCTGGCAGCCATCGTTCATCTACTGACCTCGTTCTGTAAGCTCCTCAGCCATGAGGACACAAAGGCACCTCCCGTGTTACTGGCACACAACGAGACAACAGCAAAACAACAGCTTTGGTTTTATTAAGTCCCAACACACATTTATTATACAATGACAACGTGTGCGTTGGTGAACAGCCGGCAGAGTGGAATGACTGGAGAATTCCAATATACGCTACTGGATTTCCTAACTGCCAATGATTTGCAATCGCCTCAACCAAAACAAGAGCTCTTCTAAGAGTATCTTGCGTAGAGCACAGTAGATTCCGCCCTTGTAACTATTTGCTGCTAATCTACACTGTACATTCTGCACAGCCCGAACGGTGTTATCAAAGCAGGACGATCGTGTCCGCTGGCCACTTCCAAACAAAGCCTCCTTATCTTATCAGTGAGCCCGCTTGCTATCAGAGCTTAGCGCAGTCATCCAAGGCTCACTGGATGTTTTATGTTTCCAGGTCCAACACGAGCCATGGGTAATTATACGCGTGAGGGCAAAGGAATGTAATATTAAATAAAAAGCAATGTTATGAATACAAAACTACAGTTCTCTGTAGAGGGTGAGCATGGCACTCCACGGTCTGCTAAACCTAATCAAAAGGACGCCTATTCACTCCTGCAAGGTGATGAGGTATGGTCTCCGCTCTGGCCTACATCACTGACCTGCATGTAATTCCTCAGATCAGTAACTACTCTTCACTGAGCCCAATGGCAAAAGCAGGGTTGGAGCAACACACAAAATTACAGTAGTTGGTGCAGTTTGATCAGAGGCAAACAACTTTTCCAAATCACAACCTAGATCTAGGAATGCAATAGTTTATATTGTACACACCTGAGATATTGTTATTGCATTGACTGGAGTCACATGACTAGAACTGTATACTCTGAAAACAAACAACATTTAGGTGAAGTGGAGACCTCACCGTGTCGTTGTATGTGCATCGCCACGCATCATTTGCCTAAACTGTGTGAACGATGGCGTCCTTCAATAAGGTCACGTGCCATATATATATTATTCCACGGACCGAGTGAATGGACAGAAAAGGGAACAACTGTAGTAAACACACTAGTACAACACTTAAACACAATTACAGCGTTTGAGGAGAGAGCCTGGGAGAGATTAGCCCAGGGGTAGGGAACCCTGGTCCTGGAGAGCCGCAGCCCTGCATGTTTTAGATGTCTCCCTGCTCCAACAC
>JAOEGT010046518.1:0-7500 GCA_025447795.1 Speoplatyrhinus poulsoni
ATTGAAAACCCTTGACCCCCCCCCCCCCCCCAACTCCTTCACGCCGGCTACCACCACAAGTATACTTCAGATGTGTGGGAAACAATGTATAGTACATAAATGTTCCTGTTTAATATTGGTGTTCTGTTTTGTCCCCAGAGCGAAATACCACAAGTTAAAATATGGAACAGAATTATCCCAGGGAGAGGTCAACATGCCTGCTTTTGAAACAGGTAGTGTGTGTGTGTGAGCGTTAGGGGGTTTGTAGTGTCCTAGATGGCCAACAAAAGTTTCTATTTGCCAATTTAAACTATCAAACATATCCCCCTCTCCCCCGAACACGCTTCCCTGATCTAATGAACATGGAGACAGACAGACAGCATTCCATATATCTATTTCCTTTATCATTGCAGCCCTTTTAGTCTTTATTCTTTGGAGGAACTCCCCCATCATCAGGCAAGAGACATTTTAGTAGCCTAGTATTGTTATTGTGCCAATCGATCAGAAGATGATCATATGTACTGTGATCCCCTACCAAGTCCAGGCATCCCATCATACACCTGCTGCCTCTGTCTCCTATTCACAGGGAGCTTTTATTCTATTGTCCTCATGCCGCTTACCATGTGGGACACTGGAGTGTTACATATAATGGGGTCCCCTCTGGGACATGTGGGGTCCCCAGAAACAATGTTTCTCCTCTGGCACGACATGTCCCGGTGTGTTACATATAATTGGGTCCCCAGAAACAATGTCTTCCATCTGGCACACGTCATGGTGTGTTACATATAATTGGATCCCCTCTGGCACATTTGGGGTCCCCAGAAACAACAAGTCTCCTCTGGCACACATCATGGTGTGTTACATATAATTGGGTCCCCAGAAACAATGTCTTTCATCTGGCACACATCCTGATGTGTTACGTATAATGGGGTCCCCAGAAAAAATGTGTTTCCTCTGGCACATGGCCCAGTGTGTTACGTCTGACGTCTAAGATGTTATTCAGCAGTGTGCTTGTGTGTGTGTGTGTGACACAGAAGACGCCAAAGACTCGGAGGTCTCCCTAGCCCCCCCTAACAGTCAGCTGACTTGGAAACAAGGAAGACAGCTTCTCAGACAGTGAGGAGACGTACACGCACACACAAACACACACACACGTACACCTGTGCGTGCACACACAAATAGGTACACAAGCGCGCGCACACATACACAGATGAAGCGGTATCTGGCGGTCACATGATGACCTGTGTGTGTGTGGCGTGCAGATACCTGCAGGAGGTGGGCTACACAGACACCATCCTGGACGTGCGTTCCCAGAGGGTACGCTCGCTGCTGGGCCTGGCAGCGGCAGAGCAGAATGGCTCCCTGGAGAACAAGAGCCTGGAGCCCCTGCTGAACGGAGCCCCGCCCCGCAGGGCCGCCCAGGAGAACAAAAGGTGCACTGCACACACACACACACACACACACACACACATCTGTGTTTCATTATTTAGTTGTTTGTCTTAACAGACGTGTGTGTGTGTGTGTGTGTGTGTGTGTGTGTGTGGGTGCGTGCATACAGGGGTCCAGCAGATGTGTTAGAGACGTTTAACTTCCTGGAGAATGCAGAAGACAGTGATGAAGATGAGGATGAGGAGGGAGACTTGCTGGACACACACACACACCACCGAGCAAAGAAACACAAGACCAAGGTACACACACACACACGCACACACACACACACACACGCACACACACACACGCACACGCACACACACACACGCACACAACCAAGAAAGACAAGCACAGCACAATGTCCACAGTCTCTCCCCCCACCCCCCTCCCACATGCAGGTGGGCAACGAGGGCCTGGCCTCCGAGCTGCAGGAGGACTCTGACACGGAGGAGGTGCTGAAGGAGTTTGACTTCCTGGTGTCTGCAGAGGACGGAGAGGGAGCTGGGGAGGCAAGGAGCTCCGGGGACGGCACTGAGTGGGGTGAGGAGAGGAGGGGGGGGGGGGGGCTGTGAGGATTGTCTTCTTACTGGCTGGAGGTGTGGTTGTTCCTGGTTCTGATTGGCTGGTACTTGCAGTGTGGTTGTTCCTGGTTCTGATTGGCTGGTTTGTCTCCAGCTGAGCCGCTGCCGTTTCCTGTGGCGGGGGGGAAGTCCTTCCTGCTGGGCGGGGGGGACGACGTACTGGAGAATGTGCTTGGCCTGGGAGACCTGGCCGACCTCACCGTTACCAACGACGACACGGACTACAGCTACGACGTAATTCACACACACACACACACAGACACACCCCCCTCAACTTTACTCACACAAACGCCCCCTCCACATGCAAACATTCACTCACACACACACACACGTTTAAGGTGTTCGCTCCTACCCTCCTGACTCCCCACGCCCCCTCAGCTGTCGTCCAATAAGGACCCGTCCTTCAGGAAGACGTGGGCGTCGCGCTACACGCTTCGGAGCCACTTTGACGGCGTGCGTGCGCTGGCCTTCCACCCGTTGGAGCCCTGCCTGTTGACCGCCTCCGAGGACCAGACGTTGAAGCTCTGGAACCTCACCAAGACGCTGCCCGCCAAGAAGTAGGTCGCCCGGGAAACACATCCCCCCCTCCCCTTTCCCCAGCTTGATCTCTTGTTGATGGTGGTGTGCTTGTGTATGGCGGCAGGTTGGTCTGAAAACTCATGCACATTGTGCACGGGCCTCGCTCACACGAGGGCACGTCATGCACGGACCTCGCTCACACCGAGGGCACGTCATGCACGGGCCTCGCTCACACGAGGGCACGTCATGCACGGGCCTCGCTCACACGAGTGCACGTCATGCACGGTCCTCGCTCACACGAGGGCACGTCATGCACGGACCTCGCTCACACGAGTGCACGTCATGCACGGACCTCGCTCACACGAGTGCACGTCATGCACAGGCCTCGCTCACACGAGGGCACGTCATGCACGGACCTCGCTCACACGAGTGCACGTGTGTGAGTGAGGTCTGCTCAACTATGGGAAGAAGTCATGGTCAATTTTGGAATCACGATTATTTACGTTTAACTGTGAGTTTTCCCTTAATACTTTTCCCATTGATCTATTACTTTCCCCCCGGGGGGGGGCGGCTAAAGTGCACATGCACGTCATTGAGAACACAAGACACAGTAAGAGTTCTGTTGCCAAACGTAATGTGGAAAATAGTCTTATTCTCGATTCCATTGTTTTTGTGATTGTTAGTAGACTAAATTATAATAACGAGGCGGGCGAGGGGGCGGGGCTTGGGATAGGTCAACTGCACAGCCCTAGTGTGTAAGCGACCTGCTGTGAGTTTCAGATGACTGTCAGAGCTTGGCTAAAGTGACGCAATACTTGTTTTATATCTAATATCTAATGGGATTGTATCTGATCTGCTATCTAATGAGATACGTGCACACTGCACACACACTCCCACACTATACCACGACAGTGTCTCTCCAACACAAACATGCGTGTGTGTGTGAAATCTCTACCTCTATAACGTATCTGTATGTTTGCGCGCGAGCGAGTGCGTTTGTGGTATTTCTCTAATCTCTCTTTGTTAATTTCCCAGATCTTTTTGGTTTGGGTGTATATTGTTTCTAGAATGTTTATTACTATAATATGGCTCAGCCAAATGTTTTATATCTATGTATTTGCCAATTTGGTATGTAAGATGTCTTTGAGTGTTTTGAAAGGCGATTTACTATTATTATTATTATTATTATTATTATTAATGCCATGTCCGTGTGTGTGTGTGTGTGTTTGTGTGTGTTTCCAGAAGTGCCTCTTTCGACGTGGAGCCCATCTACACCTTCAGAGCCCACGTGTGAGTATCTGGCCGGCGTGCACGCTCTCTACGGTACGCTGTGCTTGACACGGTGGTTACATCTGGCGGTCAGCCTGGCTGGATCCTTCCTGGGTGTGTAGACCAAGACGCTGAAATGCGTCGTGTTCCCCGCAGAGACAAGTTTGCGTAGACAAAACCGGTAGAGCAGCTTCTTTATGCTGCGTGTCCGTGTTTCTGTTCCCTAAATAATTGCTCAGCCAAGGCACGTGGACTGACGCTACTTTCTGTATACTAGCAAATGTAATTAATAAGCGCTTTCGGTTATGACTCACTGTTGTTGAGTTAAGGATGGGGCGTTTTCCATGAACTAGGACTGCCTACAGGGTTATCTGCAACCTCCTCAAGAACACTAGTGCTTACTGTAGGGAAACCTCCTCTACATGACTCCATAGACAGAACACTAGTGCTTACTGTAGGGAAACCTCCTCTACATGACTCCATAGTGAAGTTACTGTAGGGAAACCTCCTCTACATGACTCCATAGTGAAGTTACTGTAGGTAAACCTCCTCTACATGACTCCATAGTGAAGTTACTGTAGGTAAACCTCCTCTACATGACTCCATAGTGAAGTATGAGAGCTGTTTCCTCTGTGTTCCATCCAGAGGTCCAGTGCTGTGTCTGGCCGTCAGCTCCAGTGGAGAGCATTGTTTCAGTGGAGGTCTGGACTCCACCATCCAGTGGTGGAACATCCCCAGTTCTACTGTAGACCCCTACGACACCTACGGTACACCACCACCTCCTTCAATATACCACCTGCAGTAACCATGGCGACTAGTAGCCATTTAGACCTTTAAAACCAAACAAGCTTTTTTTCTTTTCTCATTCCCTCGTTCTTTTTTGTCCAATCAGAACCCAGTGTGCTGGCCGGGACGTGGACGGGGCATACGGACGCTGTGTGGGGATTGGCTTACAGCGGCCTGAAGCACCGCCTGTTGTCGTGCTCTGCCGACGGCACGGTGAAGCTGTGGAACCCCCAGGAGAAGAGCCCGTGCCTCAGCACCTTCAACACGGAGAGGGGTGAGCTTTTCTTCACTGGGCCTCCCTCCACCGCCAGGCAGAAGGCTCTGGAGGGGAGATGTTGGCTGGTAGAATGTTCTAGAGAGAGATTCTTGCTGGTAGAATGTTCTAGAGAGAACGTCTTGCTGGTAGAATGTTCTAGAGAGAGAGTTTTGCTGGTAGAATGTTCTATTGAATGTCTTGTGTGGTAGAATGTTCTGGAGAGGACTACCGTGACCAACTAGTATGGAGAGCGCTGTGTGGGGGGCGGATAAATTCAGATGGCAGTCCACGGGCAGTGTGCAAATCATTGCGGAGAAACAGTCCCGAAAACGCTCGCACTTCAGCTCTGCATCAGCTGTAAAGCAACGGGCTTCAGGATGGTCATGTTCTAGGGAGAACACTCATGTTTACGCTATGCTTGTGCGTGTGTAGAACATGGCATTCCCACGTCGGTGGATTTCAGTGGCTGTGACTCCGCCCACATGGTGACATCATTCAGCAATGGCGACGTGGTGGTTTATGACCTGGAGACCTCTCAGCAGGCACTGGTGCTGCAAGGCCAAGGGGACAGTGGTACGTGCACACACACACATGCGTGTGTACTCACAGTCACGCACACACAAATTAGCCAAACGTGTTTGTATGTTTATACGTGGCACTATAAGCCACCCTACACATTATTGTTGGCTTGGCGACTAAGTATTTTATGCCAAATGTGACAGGGGGTCCCTGTGCCGTATACGCATATACACGTTACTGTACTGTTTATCAATAATACTATCTGTCATCTTCCCAGTGTGTTGCCATATCAACAAGGTCGTGAGCCATCCTACATTACCCGTCACCGTGACGGCTCACGAGGACCGTCACATCAAGTTCTATGACAACAAGTCTGGTCTGTCTGTCTGTCTCTCTCTCTCTCTCTGTCTAACTCCCCTTTGCCTGTCTGTCTCTCTGTCTAACTCCCCTGTGCCTGTCTGTCTCTCTGTCTCTCTAACTCCCCTGTGTCTGTCTGTCTGTCTCTCTCTCTGTCTCTCTCTGTCTAACTCTACAGTGTCTGTCTGTCTGTCGCCCCAAAACTCACACACTGTGTGTGTGTGTGTGTGTGTGTGTGTGTGTGAGTTAGCTCTGGGTGACCCCTGTATCTGTGTGTGTGTGTGTGCGTGCGTGTGCAGGTAAGGTGATCCATGCCATGATGGCCCATCTAGACGCTGTGACGAGTCTGGCTGTCGACCCCAACGGCATCTACCTGATCTCTGGAAGTAAGTAGTGCGTTGCCCTGGCGATGGGGTGGGGAGGCCAATCATGGCGGTGGCTAACTGCAGTGCCCCCTGCAGGTCACGACTGCTCGCTGCGGCTGTGGAACCTGGACACCAAGACGTGCGTTCAGGAGATCACCGCCCACCGCAAGAAGAGCGAGGAAGCCATCTACGACGTGGCCTTCCACCCCTCCAAAGCCTACATCGCCTCGGCAGGGGCCGACGCCCTGGCCCGGGTCTACGTCTAGCATGCACGCACACGCACACACACTGAGAGGCAGGCGGGCACGCACGCACACACACACACACACAGAGAGGCAGACCAGACATCCTAAATGCCCGGACACACTACAGTCTTCTCCTGAGAGGAGAGGAGAGGCCGCTCCTGGGGCCCCGCCCACTTGAGACCACCAGTGTGGTGTGGAGCCGTCGGCGTCGGCAACCTGTCGAGATTTAGATCTTTTTTTTTTGTGTGTAAAATAAATCTAGTTTTTATAATCCTTTTTTTATATAAACGAAAGTCTCACAACGGCTCAGAGTTCAGATTTTAAAAAGGGAATTGTAAAATTCCAGTCTTATCCTGCCAGACGTCTTCGTCCTCATCTTCCTCACCTCTTTGGGCTGCGGTGATGTGGCGGAGTCCTTGCTTCTGATTGGTGGACCTGAACAATTGGAGGAGGAGCTTGTTTGGGATGCGACACCCACAGCTCGGTCTCCCATCTACACCTTACTCTTATGAAATAAGAACGTCAATCACCCACTTGGCAGGAATACAGTTATTTAAGTGTTTTAGTATTTTTTATTTTATGTTTCTTCCCTTGTAAGGGAGGAATCGGCCAATTGAGAGTGGATATGAAAGTTGACGGTTAAATGCTGCCATTTGATTGGTTGGAAATTGAGGAGTGAGTTTTATTCCATCAACTTCTATTTTATTTTTCTAAGTGAAGGGATTTGTAACAAACTGATAAATCACAATTCAATTCAGAAAGATCAAATCTTTTTTGTTTTGTTGTAAACCCGACAGACACTGCAACGTCTGGTGCATCGACATGCTTCTGGTTTGTGTAATAATGCATGGTTAATACAATAATTAAAGTATTTTTTCTAGTCTTACAAAAAAAGTGGAAAAAAAAAAAAACAGTTCTGATAATTTTGCCAGTTTTGATGAGTCTTGTATTTTTATTTTCGATTTTATTATTTTAAATTTCACGTGGCATCAGCTTTTAAAGATTGTTCTGCATAGCAAAATACAACTGTTGAAATGTATATAAATGTCTATAATAAATATTACATGGTGTACCTGTTGATCGACCTGCTTTGGTGCTTTGCCTTAATGAAGCCAGATAACACTGGTTGGTAACTATATACAGCATGTGGTACCACTAAATGCAGTCTTCACATGCACACACTCATGGGCATT
>JAOEGT010046518.1:10000-20844 GCA_025447795.1 Speoplatyrhinus poulsoni
TATGTGTGATCACATTGCACTCTGTCACATTGCCTTGTGTGTATGTGTGCGCGCGCGTGTGTGTGTTTATGTGCATGTGTGTGTGTGTTTATGTGCGTGTGTTCGTGCGCATGTGTATGTGTGTTTATGGGCGTGTATGTGTGTGTTTGCGTGTCAGCCATCAACAGGGCAGACATGGTGGACACAGACATGGAGGGCATCATGGACACCATCGTAGACACCCTGTTCTGCTTCTTCGTCACGCTGGGTCAGTGGCTGCTCCTCCTCTGCTCCTCCTCTGCTCCTCCTCTGCTCCACACACATGAGGGCGCTAGCTCCTCCTCTGCTCCACACACACGAGGGCACCAGCTCTACTGCTGTGGTTTATCTGCAGCCTCGGGAGACCATTGTGTTTGCAGTACCCGACACAATCGGGCCAATCAGCGGCTTGCTTTTACAGCTAGTAGCTAGCTAGCCGCTAGCTAGCTTATGTCGTGCGTCGTACGCATGTACTCGTCAATAGATAGACACAGGGAAGAAAATGGCGACTCGCACTTAATACATTTTTGCTCACAGTGAAGCAGTACCACGTCGCCTAGAGTCTGACCGCGTCCTCCTGGTCATACGTGAAGATATGTACTACATATCGACATCAGCGTACATTGTGTGTTTTGGTTTCCACCGGCGCTAAACTATGATTGGGTGAGATTTATGTAGGTAGTCCAATCGTATGTAAAATAAGTTTGAAATGTATTAGTACCACCTTTATGACATACACTTTTTAATTGAGGGACAAACTGTAGCATGCGAGATCAGTATGGTCTCACAAAGCTAGTTTATCTCGGCCCTGTAGTGTACTACCGTGTAGCTCCACCAGGGGGAACACTGATCCAAGCATGCTTTAAGTTCTGCTTTTGTGCTTTACAGCAGAGCCATGTAAAGAGCGAGTCCATCTCCGTTCACTCCAATGGACCGTGTTTCCACAGCAACGGAGCCTCAAAATAATTCCCAGAAGTTAGCCTAAATACTAAAAGTACCCTATAAATTATATTTCAAATGTAAATCGGTGCATTTGACTACTAATTACCAA
Organism: Speoplatyrhinus poulsoni; assembly: GCA_025447795.1. Taxonomy (NCBI): domain Eukaryota; kingdom Metazoa; phylum Chordata; class Actinopteri; order Percopsiformes; family Amblyopsidae; genus Speoplatyrhinus; species Speoplatyrhinus poulsoni. Next base: position 11,070 of record JAOEGT010046518.1, read on the forward strand.
AAAATGAAGTTACATATCTGTAATATAGGTTTAGCCTCTCCATGAACCATGATGTGACCTTTGAAAACTTCCGTTGGCGTAACTCTGTTATTTCCATGGCTCTGCTTTACAGGTGCTGTCCCTATCATCCGTTGTCCCCGTGGCAACGCAGCCGAGATGGTTGCTGTGGTGAGTTAACGTGTCTTTCTGTATTCCTGCTAGCTGTGTTTTTATTTTATGCTAGCCTGCTAATGTACAGTACGTCACTGAGGTGTGTGCGTGTGCGTGTGCGTGTCTTTGTGTGCGTGTGCGCGTGTGTGTGTCTTTGTGTGTGCGTGTCTGTGTGTGTGTGTGTGCGTGCGTGTCTTTGTGTGCGTGTGTGTGTGCGTGTGTGTCTGCAGAAGCTAGACAAGAAGCTGCGTGAGAACCTGCGTGACGCTAGGAACAGTTTGTTTACTGGAGACAACATGTCCTCCGGACAGTTCAGGTGGATGAGCTGAACTATAGCAGCCTCTTAGGCTGCGTTCACATGGAACAAGGCAAACCAGAAATATCATGTTAGCGGACGAGAGCAGGACTGCAGAATCAGTTGTGGCCGGACAAAAAAGTACAGACGGCGGCAACGGCATACGGCACGCGGCTGAAAGTTAAAATATTGTATCTTTTTACCGTCCTCCGCGACGTCATTTACAACCGGATGTTCGTAGCTCCCTCACACACGGAGAACACATCGACAACGAGAAGGTGATACTTTTGGTGCAACAACACTAGAATACTAGATCCAATACAAACATAATTACATAAAACAGTTGCTACTAAATAATTGTGTTGAATATATTTTTTATGAAATAATTAGTAAACAATGCGACAACGCAATAGCAACTGCCATTTCGTCGGACTTCTATGCCGTGCCGTCCAGAAAGTGTCTGCCATGTTCCATGTGAACGCAGCATTGTTATCCCGATACGTCACCTTGTCATGTGGTGACTCCTCATGCTATGCTAGCAGGAGTGGTAATATTGAGCTGTTCCTCCTCCTCTCTAGTTTCCAGAGGCCTCTGTTTGTTCTTGTGGACAGGAATCTGGATTTGGCCACACCCCTCCATCACACCTGGACCTATCAGGCGCTGATCCACGATGTCTTGGTGAGACGTCTGTCTACCTCTAACCTGACATGTCAGATATCTGTGTCTGTTAGACACATCCATCTGGAGAGCCGTCCATTGAAACTGTTTTAAAAGGGCAGGTTCTTTAAAAAATTCAAAAAGATATACTTTGGACGAGCCTGTTGTTAAATTCACTCTTGCAGATGAATAGTCAGGAGAAGAATGAAAACATATTCCGTTGAGAACGGCATTTGTTCTTCTAATAAGTTCTAATAAAACTGATGCTATATTGTATCATCTATAGAACCTGCCATTGTTTTCACATTGTTTTCAAGTAGCCTTTGTCACACCTAAACCACGCCCGTAGCTAAACTAAGATGCTGATTGGCCACACACCAGGTATACCGGCCTGAAACTCTATTTGTGTTCTGTCTCTGGGCAGAGGGGTCACCTGTAAAAATGTGATTAGTTTCCAGTATTTAACAAATACACTTCTATGACACAAGCATACCATGTATCTCGGCAGAAAGGCAGGCAGAAATACATGGTGTGTGTGTGTGTGTGTGTGCAGGACTTCCATCTCAACCGGGTGACACTGGAGGAGCATCAGGGGGCGGAGTCTCCTGCCGGGGCCAGACCAAAGAAGAAGAACAGGAAGAGCTACGACCTGACGGCAGCAGACAACTTCTGGCAGAAGCACAAGGGCAGGTGTGTGCCCCCCTGATTGGCTGTCCTCTCTCTGGCCCCTCCCAGAGCCATGGAAAGAGAGAGTTGCGCCAACGGAAGTTCAAAATTGGTCACATGGTTTATAGAGAGGCAAAGACTATGGCAAACAGTTCCAAGAAGTGCTTGCTGGGCAATTTGAATTGATTTATACAGATATATAACTTAATTTTTTTTAATTAGTAGTCAAAAAATGCACATATTTACAATATAATTTATAGGTTAATGTTATTTTTTGCGGCTAACGTCCGGGAACTGATTTGAGTGTTTTTTTTGGTCCGTTTGAGTGAATGGAGTCATGGAGTCCCATCTTGTGTGTCTGTGTTTGGGAGGTGGAGGGGGCACAGGAAGTCAACATGTCTTTTTTGTTTCTATGAGAAAATGTTATCTCCTCATTCAAGGGATCAGGAGTTCTCAAACTTTGTGGAAAAAAGTGAAGCATCCCCAACCCCTTAAAGGTGTTGTAAGCGACTTCAATCCAATAGTTTTTGTGAAATTCCGTCACGCTAGCTGCCTGTGAGCCCGTGAATCCCGTGTTCCAACGCGTTCCCTGGCTCTGTAAATGGGAACGCTAAGGAAATGACGCGGACCGCCAGTGCTCCTCCTGTGCTCAGGGGACACAAGAGACACAAATGAATTAATAGAAACACGGTGCATGACGTGCTTGGGAGCACTGCTTCCAACAGTAGAGCTTAAACAGAACAGGGAAGTCTTTCTTTAATGTTATGTTAGCATACTGAATTAGCATTCAAGTAATGACGTGTGCAGGTATCAATTGGATCGTGCCAGCCCTAGTCTATAATGTGTATGGTCCCCTCAAAGAGGCACCTGACATGATCCATTCATCCCATGGTTCACGTTTGATTGACAGTCCTTTCCCGGAGGTAGCAGAATCGGTCCAGGAGGAGTTGGATGCCTACAGAGCTCAAGAAGATGACGTGAAGCGCCTCAAGACCATCATGGTAACATGAGAACACACACATGCACATGTACGCACGCACGCACGCACGCACGCACGCACACGCACGTATGATAAAACTCTGTCTGTCTCCCTCTCTGTCTGTCTGTCTGTCTCCAGGGGTTAGAGGGGGAAGACGACGGCGCGATCAGTATGTTGTCAGACAACACAGCTAAACTGACCTCTGCTGTCAGGTATTATGTTATGATGTGTTATGTGTTGTTAAGTTATGTTGTGTTTGTTGTGTTGTTATATGTTATGTGTTGTTATGTTGTGTTGTTATATTATATGTTATGTGTTGTTATGTTATGTGTTATGTTATGATATGTGTTGTTAGTTATGTGTTGTTATGTTATGATATGTTATGTAGTGTGTTGTTAGTTGTGTTATTATATGTGTTGTTAGTTGTGTGTTAAGTTATGTTATGATATGTAGAGGGCCATGTAATCTAGATGTTAGATGTTAGAAGTTAGCCTGTAATGTCTCCTGGGTTCTCAGTTCTTTACCAGAGCTTCTGGAGAAGAAGCGCCTGATAGATCTCCACACCAACGTGGCTACAGCAGTACTCAACCACATCAAGGTGCCAAATATTAATAGTGCTTCAGCCACATATGAACATTCTATATATATGAGTCACATAGGAACATTCTATATATGCGAGTCACATAGGAACATTCTATATATACGAGTCACATATGAACATTCTATATATGCGAGTCAGTTATGAACATTCTATATACGCGAGTCACTTATGAACATTCTATATATGCGAGTCACATATAAACATTCTACATATACGAGTCACATATAAACATTCTATATACGCGAGTCACATATGAACATTCTATATATGCGAGTCACATATGACCATTCTATATATGCGAGTCACACATGAACATTCTATATACGCGAGTCACATATGAAAATTCTATATACGAGAGTCACATATGAACATTCTATATATGCGAGTCACATAGGAACATTCTATATATGCGAGTCACATATGACCATTCTATATACGCGAGTCACATATGAACATTCTATATACACGAGTCACATATGAACATTCTATATATATGAGTCACATATGAACATTCTATATACGTGAGTCACATATGACCATTCTATATACGCGAGTCACATATGAACATTCTATATACGCGAGTCACATAGGAACATTCTATATACGCGAGTCACATATGAACATTCTATATACACGAGTCACATATGAACATTCTATATACGTGAGTCACATATGAACATTCTATATATGCGAGTCACATATGAACATTATATATGCGAGTCACATATGAACATTCTATATACGCGAGTCACATATGAACATTCTATATATATATATGAGTCTAATTTAGGCATAAGTGGTCTGTTTATTTGAACTGGTCTGTCTGTCTCTCTACCTCTCTCTACTCTACCTGTCTGTCTACTCTACCTGTCTGTGTAATAGAGTCGTAAGCTGGACGTGTATTTTGAGTATGAGGAGAAGTTGATGAGTAAATCTACTCTAGATAAATCTCTCCTGGATATCATCACTGACCCTGATGGTATGTGCACACGCGCACACGCACGCACGCACGCACGCACGCACGCACACACACAGCAGGTTCTGACTGTTGTTTGTCTGTTTCTCAGCTGGCACTCCTGAAGACAAGATGAGATTATTCTTAATTTATTACATCACCGCCCAGCACCCACCTTCTGAGGTACTGTCTGTCCGTCTGTCCGTCCATCAGTATGTGTGTTTAGCGTTTGTGTACTGTGTGTGTTCGTGTCAGTGTGTGCATGTGTGTTTTGGGTCCAAACCACCCTAAAACCATCAGGTCACGCACCATAATTCCCAGTGATTCACACATCATAGTTGCCAGTGATTCCCAGAAGGACACTGGAGGTGATGAAGTGTTTTGATGAAGAGCAGAGAGCTGTGGAGATGTTGCTCGCATCTGACACTCACTTTCCACTTCATCTGCACGCCACGTCAACCCAAAGCACACTCTGGTTCTGGAAGGTTCTGGGTGAGGTGGGCTCATTTGTTCCCTGGCAGGCCGACGCACCAACCGCAAACTTTCTGTGTGTGTTTTTGCTTTTGAGAGAACATAAATAATTTCACATTTCATGAAAGGACCAAAGTATAATTGGATTGTAATGGTAATAGATCCTCGATGTTTAGCAACTGCATCTAATGAGCAGCCAGCGTCCACTAGAGGAGCCAAGACTGTCCGGGAAAGGGGAATACTTTAGGAAAGTGGAGTTCTAAACGACAGATTACATAATAAAGTATGAACCGTGCATTTTGGACAGCGGCACCAACTAGTGTGTATGACTTGGTGCACATGGTTTAACTGTCTCTATGTCCCATAAACAAATAAAAAATGATGACACGTCAATTTTGACAAGTTACAGACTAATGCTTTGATAATTTGAGTTGCAAGTGTTTTAACAGTTTTTAAGTATGCGCTTGTCTATTAAATGTTATAAAAAGCATCAGGATTGAAGATACAAATTTATAAATATACAAAAGCTTGCCTTTTTCACCCAAAACAATCTGTATGTTTAGTCCAAAATGCCGCAATCAATCGCTTTTTATCTTGTCTATCATGCTCCCTCCTAACCATCGGCCTGCAGCTGTCAACAAACCCAACGCACCCACACACCACACTCTACAACACTGGACTCCCCCATAACTCATTATGTGCACCTGTGTGTGACTAGAAGAGGATATATATATATGTTTCTTTGTCGGTTATTGTTTCATAGTGTTGTTGGCCATTCTGCGTTTCTGTTTCTTGAATGTCAGGAGAACTATTAAAACGCAGAGCAGAGTCTCGTGTTTTGCTATTTCGTGTGACCGTGTTTCATTCAGTCTGCACCTGCACTCACTACTGGCAGGTCACAGGCCAGTACTTCCTCCCTTTGTGTTCTGACATACTCTTTGCCAGTTGTGGTGCATTGTGGGCATTAATCTGTTCTGCCCCGGCTGGATAGATAGTCTCAGCCTGTTCCGTCCATCAGCACTACGTCACATAAGCGTCTGATACATACACCCCCTGTAAGCATGTCAGCACTCTCAGGAAGTGAGGTAGTAGCTGTTAGCATATTCACTCACAAGACTATATGTAATTATGGCACAATGCTAGTGCACTACTTTACTAATTTCAGTTTTCCTCTTTATTTTGAGCAGTAACCGTAGCCTTCATATTTAAGACCTGCGTACAGACACTCCTCAGTGTTAGTTAAGCGTCCGTTTTGGTCATTGAGTTACGTAGCTGGTCATAGTGCATGTCAGACAAAATACCTCTCCTGTCAAGTAGGCAGGTCTTGACCCAGTTAGCCAGAGACATTGGCTTTTGCGAGACTACCTGGAAGAGAGCTCAGAGAATCACCGCCTTCACATGTGGCCTGAGTCTGAAGGTCAACGCCAACTGAAGGCGAGTTTTAGAATTGGTTCTTTTTAACGGGGCGATGGCCACTGGCAGCATCTGACGCGTGTCGCCGCCCAGGTTTAGAGCGTGGTTCTATGTCTTAGCGTCAAGCCATGTATGAGCTCCTCTCTCAAAACAGCCTTTTCGAATGTTCCATTCCTTGACGCACCGCCGAACAGTGGGCGTTGGCCTTAAGACTTAAGAACTAAGACCCAAGGCCCTGTGCCGCCGAGTGGGATCAGTGTTGGGACCATGGTAATCTTTCCACTCTGTGTTGACATCTGACATCTGTGATCAAACCGAGATGAGCCACCGTGCATGCCAAGCTTTTCTTCTGAAAACTCTGACTTGGTTGGCAGAAAACCACTCCCATCCAGAAGAGACACTGCCGCCACAGATGAGGTCATCCAAGATCATATTCACTCCCTTGCAGTGTGTCCAGGGCTTTACCCAGATCTCCGTCCTGAGAGGAAGGTGCTCAAGCGATGGGGGCTAAGACCCAAGGGCCCTATAGCGTCTGGCGCTAGAAGGGGGTCTTTGAGGTATAAGAGCGATGTTTACCTTTTACAGCCCAGTTTGACCAGTTGGCTGCCGTTAGCGGTAGCAGAGCGGGGGTCTTTGACACACATGTCCTCTTTTGAGTGAAGACGACGTCTTCTCTCTCCCTGCCAGCTGACTCTGTCCCAGTGCATCTGCTGAACGCTTCAGACCACCGTGCCTCCTCGTCTCCAAGGAGACCTGCTCCAAAAACACTGCCGTCACTTCTTTAAAAAATGTTTCATTGTATTTTTTTCTAAAATGTGTCATTAATATCGATAGTGTCTGGGCAATGTATCAAAGGCCTGTCCTGTTGTCAGACCTGCTCGTGAATTGCCAGAGAGAGCTGGTCTCGTAGCGATGATGTTGAGGAGAAATATGATGTCTGTTTTTGAAGATGCATTGGGCTGATGGACCTGGACCTCCTTTCATCCCCCGGTACTCCTGCTGAGAAATTATTCAGACTGGGATTGTCTGCCTGCTTGTCTGCCTGTCTGTCTGCCTGTCTGTCTGCCTGCCCCCCCCCACACACACACACACACACACACACACACACACACAAACACACACAAACACACCCATACACACACACACACAAAAATTGTAAGTCTGTGGTTTGTGTATTTCTGAGGAGTCGTTTAGCGTTATACAGGTAGAGGTCAAGGGTCAACTGGTCTCACTGTCACTCTGAACATAATGAACTACCAAATGAAGATTTCTCTTTCATTTATTAATTCTGTGTGCGTGCATGCTTGCGTGTGTGTGTGTGTGCGTGTGCATGTTTCAGTCGGACCTAGAACAGTATAAGAAGGCCCTGTTGGACAATGGCTGTGACCTTTCACCTCTGACTTACATCAAACAGTGGAAGTAAGAAGTTATGATCAAAACACACATTGTTGTGGAACATACAGACATGATTTACGACCTGTCATATGACATGGTTATTGAACATATTGTTGTTCTCAGAGCTTTTACCAAGATGGCTGCTGCTCCTGCCAACTACGGAGGTGGAGTTAAACCCATGGGGTAAGAACACACGCGCACACGCATACACACACACACACACACACGCAGGCATACACACACGAGCACACACACGCATAAACACACTAACACATACACACGCATGCACACACACACACACACAAACACAAACACACAGCTCGTAGCATTTACCTAACTCTGTTCTCTCTTTCCCAGTCTGTTCTCCAGAGTGATGAACACTGGCTCCCAGTTTGTGATGGAAGGAGTCAAGAACCTGGTGCTCAAACAGCATGTTAGTATATATACTGCAGTAGTACTGTAGACAGTGGTCGTATTTATACTGTAGAGAGTGGTAGTGTTTTAGTGTTACTAATACTTTAGGTGATTTGAAACACTAATAATCAGTGAGTACCCACGTTCAGCAGAAGCTGCAGCCTTATGCGTGTCACGTGCACTCTCACGTGCACTCTCACGTGCACTCTCACCTTAAATAGCTTCCCAACGTCACTCACACAAGTCAATTCAAACGACCTCCTGGGGAGCCGTTCTGGGAAACACATCATCATTGTGATGATGTCATTTCCTAAACCCATTTATAACAATTTGGCACGCCTGACAGACGCGCACGCACACACACACACACACACACACACACACGAAGTCAGGTAGATCGATCTAAAATCTGTGAGTTGGACACTTTGAGTCTGTGTGTGTGTGTGTGTGTGTGGGGTTGCGGTTGCTTTGATGAATGGCTTTACCAATACTGCCAACACATACACGGCACAAAATATGTCCGCAGCACCAGGAAATGTACTAGCATTCAATTAAAGGAGTGGTGTGAAATATCTGACCACCGGGGGGCGCAATGCAGACACGTCTAGGAACTAGCTGAGCTATCTTATATGCTAGCCACTCTTGGTTCCATAGGTGTGCCCTAAGTTATTCCCTGTGCTATAGTTCACTGCACTGATGTGGGCAGCCTGCATTCTTACTGTAACGATGGTACAGCCGGTAGTCAACCATTCTCAAAACGCAATGGGAAATGTTGTGTTTATCAAGACCCACAAAACCTCCACTATTAGTACTGTGGTACAGTGACTGGTTGTATTTTATTCACCACAATACACAACCTGCTTATTAAAATGTGTGTGTGCGTGTGTGCATGTTTAACAAAACTTTTTTTCTCTTTATTTTTCTCAGAATCTTCCAGTCACCCGAGTCCTAGACAACCTGATGGAGATGAAGGCACATCCTGTAAGTATCTTTTAGATATTTGGGACCCCTCCCACACACACCCATACACACCCACATGCACCTCAATCCATAATTAACGTAAATATTAGAACAGACAGGTAAAAGGTATAGTCAGCTATTACAAGCTAAATGTAAGCTAATACACTTTTTGTCAAATTCAACATCAAACAAGTTTCTCTTTGCATTTTGCTAGCTTATCTATCTGTGTGCGTGTTGACAAGATGATCCGATACTTCTACACAGCCCTGGCTCCGTTAATAGGAACATAAACAAAGCGGTGAACACCGCTCGTATCAACAAAGCCTTAGCACTACGCTTTGTATGTGTGAGGCGCCGCCCGGCAGGACCACAGAGGGCCGCAGAGCCCAGACGTTCCTCCTAACTGTAAAGTTTACATGTTTAAATATGTCAGAACACACAGACGTTCCTCCTAACTGTAAAGTTTACATGCTTAAATATGTCAGAACACACAGACGTTCCTCCTAACTGTAAAGTTTACATGTTTAAATATGTCAGAACATAGACGTTCATCCTAACTGTAAAGTTTACATGTTTAAATATGTCAGAACACACAGACGTTCCTGCTAACTGTAAAGTTTACATGTTTAAATATGTCAGAACATAGACGTTCCTCCTAACTGTAAAGTTTACATGTTTAAATATGTCAGAACACACAGATGTTCGTCCTAACTGTAAAGTTTACATGTTTAAATATGTCAGAACACAGACGTTCCTCCTAACTGTAAAGTTTACATGTTTAAATATGTCAGAACACACAGACGTTCCTCCTAACTGTAA
>JAOEGT010046529.1:0-20837 GCA_025447795.1 Speoplatyrhinus poulsoni
TGTAGTTAAGATTAATTTAACGTAGAGTAACTGGTAGCTTAGCTCACTACATTTTCAATGTAGCTTGCCCATCACTGTATATACCTGATAGTGTCTTACAGAGAGCTGTATATATATACCTTATGGCTGGAGGAGGCATCTTGGTTGCAGACAGACACACATGCTTCAGCTCACTGCTCTGGCTGAAGAAGTGGGCAATACTCCTAGTTACCTCGCGAACCCTCCTACACAGACGTGTATATTATAAAGACAAACATACACACAGAGATCTGAAGCTGGTTGTGTTCATTCAACACTTACACAATGTCCACAAATGCAGTGACACACATATATAGTACATACTGTATGCATATATAAATATATATGAGTCAGTATGTTATAGAAATTGAAAAATTTTTATGCTATTTATGCAATTAGATTAGTATTACTGCTACAATATGACATGTACAACTGAGGTGTTTATGGACTGCGTTTCTTACTGTTGTAGCCGATCTGTGTATCACCTATGATTGTATGGACAGGATGTGAGCCAAACCACCACAACAATAGCTAACAGCTAGTCACGCCACTGTTAAAACCACTACCGCTTGTGCACCGCCACAAATGGCACAGCTAGACAAATCTGCAAATACAAGGGCTTGAATGGAGTGTATAAGCTATTGTGTTATATCACCTCGATCCGTGATAAATAGTTTAAAAATATTTTAAAAAATAGTTTAAAAAATGACAAGTATTAAAGGTGTAGTAAATCGTTTTGGAGAAAGCTTGTTGATATTTGAACTGTATCAAAACAAAAACACCTCTCCCCTTGATGCCGTAAGGTGCTCCCTCAAACGCGCTGCCACACACATTGTGCGCAATATTGTTTGTTGTGTGCAGTCTGCACCACTTTGTTTGCATTCCTATTTATAGAGCAGGGCTGTGCAGAAACCCCAGATGCTTTTGTCAGCGTGCACAGACACTGGTTACTGTAAATAGCACACCGCAAGGAGATATTTGGTGAGTGTATTAGCTTACTTAATCGCTTACTATTCCTTTCATACGAAGCGTTTGAGTATAACGGACTGGTGCTCACCTGTAGCTGAAGGGGTTTTTAGACAAGTTTAGGTGAGACAGTTTGGAACAACAACCCGCAGAGAGAGAAACAAAAACCTGGGAGCATAAATACACACCAAATATCAGTCTTCTAGACTATTATTGTTATTATTATTTATTTTACCTGAAAACAGTATAAACAAAAATAATTTCCTTTAAAAGGGGGATATGACACATTTACTCGAATCTACTGTTAAATGTTTATCTTAGCTTTCAAAAATCAAGAAGGGAAAGAAAGGTGGATTTCAACTATTTTACTAAAAGTGCAACATAAAAACATACCTGTGGCCATTATTACTATAAGTGTTCATCTGCTAAATATTAAAACCTTAAAACAGAATAATAATAAAAACATTTGTTACATTACCGTGTCCAGAGGACAGTCAGTGCCACTAAGGTCCAGATGAGACAGACAGTTGGGACTGGACAAGAATCTACAGAGAGACTGATAGACATAGTGGAGGCTCTCCTTAAATATGGATATGGAATATGGTCATTTATGTGTGTCTCTGTCACACACACACACACACACACAGCGAGAGAGAGCGAGTACATACCACTGCATCCAATGTGGCCAGGCTGCCAGGGTTACCAGACAGATCGAGGTGTGTGAGAGATGTTGTATACATCTGACTGGCAGACAGAACTTGGCACAGAGAACCCAGACCTACAGATGTACAGTATAGACAGACAGATAAAACTAGTATATAGATGTATGTGCCTGTGTGTTTATGTAGTGGTGCGGTTAACCATGTCAATTGTGCATTTTGTGATAAAAGCATATAATTTGGTACACTTGTAGAGAAAGGCATTCTAAAAACATCTGGATATTGAGCAATCGCAAATTTTCAATATATCTCCCATGGCAACCATTTTTCAAAATGGCCACCAGTGCCAACTGTTTTCAGATCAATTTTCTTATCAGTGATGCATATATGATATTGATCATATAAATATAAATTCATTTATTTAACGTTCATAGTTTTTGGGAATGGCCATTTGGACAATACATACAAGTCATGAAAAATTCAAAATGGCTGCCATTTGTCAAGATGGCCACCATGAAGTAGGGAAATTGTAATAATGTGTGTATTTATGTACAGTATACAGTATGTATTGAATGACTATACCTCTGGAAGTCATAGATACCCTGGAGAGAGACAGATGTCGGAGTCTCACATCTAGTTGCCCTAACTCTTGGCTGAGAGCAATTACACCTTAAAAAAAACACAAATATTGTAAGGACAGTACTGGTTCAACTGTCAATGTTTTGACAATTAATTAGCCTCATTTCATTTTTATGTCTGAGCATTATCGATAGTTCCTTTTATTGTAACTGAACAACTATTTGTGTTTTCATTATCCGGAATATTTAGTCGGTGTAATAGATGTTGGCAAAGGGTTTAATACACTTTATGATGCATTTTGAAACTGGAACTGAGAGTGTATATACAGATATATACAGACAAAAGCCACCTAGTCTCTTTAGTCCATTGGCACTCCATCTAAACAACTCTGCTGAACGCCTGATACATATACACTTGTCAATGACAAGAATCTACAGAGAGACTGATAGACAGATAGACTGATTGTCAATGACAAGTGTATATGAAAACAATGTCAGGAAGTGGATATTCATTGGCTGTTACCATTGCCACTCATATGTAGTAATTCCAGTGCAATGCTAGTACAGTGCTATATTTACTCATTTCAGTATTTCCATGTATTTTTTGCAGTAACCATAGCCTATCATTTAACAGATATTAGACCGGCAGAACAGTCAGACTAGTGTCAAGTTTCCCAATAAATTCCACAGTGTGAGTTTAATGTCCAGACTAACAACTGAGTCATGTAATTGGTCATTGTGCATGTCAATCAAAATACTTCTCCAGTCAAGTAGGCGGGTCTTTCTTGACGGTTAGCTTGCGCTGTGTCCTACACTTTACGCAAGTAAAGGCTGGCTCTGCGAGACTAAACAGAACTTGACCTGATGTTCACATTCTCACATTATCTTTGTATATGATATAGTGTGCCTTGTTCCTTCAGTAATGTTTCTTTGAAAGAGAATTTCTTATAACAATTTTTAAGAGCCCTACCTTTGTCTTCAATGTGATTGGCTGAAAGGTTGATGGAGTGTAGGGTTAAAAGGGAGTGGCCTTGTAGTGCCGCGGCCATTTTGATGGCAAAGTCTCTGCAATAAAATTAGAACATAATCGTAATAAAAATGTAATGTATGAAGACTCTATACACAGTAGATTTACACAGTACATTGACGTTATATTTGACTTTCATAAAATTCTCGTCCCCTGGTGATGTCATGCAAAACAATTAGCTTTACTGGGTTCTATGTATTTTTTATTAAAAATCAAACTCAATCACATTAAACTTCATAATATAACGTATCGTTTGTGTGAGTGTGGCGTTAAAACACTGTTTATAACCGTTTTAAATACTTTTTCAATGGCCGTCTATGGGAAATAGTTTTTTTTGTGCAGCAGAGGCTGCAGTACCGGCACTGGCCACCATACCCGGAAGAGAACCAAGCCTTTCGCTCGATTGTGAGAAAAGTTATGGGTGACGTCACATCGGGTTAGTCCATTTATATACAGTCTATGGTTACAACTTGTCACTGGTCTCACTAGCCCTCTAGTTATCCAGCCAGCTAAACAATTATCAAATAATCCCACGGAGACACTGATGCCGTTTGTAGTGTTTATCTGATAGCATTATTTGATAATTGTTTAGTGAAAAGACATTGCATCTATCAAGCTATGTGAAGGTGGATGGATAGAGATTGTACCAGGAAGTTAATTAGCTGAATATTGAACTTTACCTTGCATTACTTCCTGGTAAACAAGAGGAACTACTTCCTGTGTCAACAAAAAAACACTGCTGCTGTACACAGATGACCACTAGATGGCAATATACAAAATGTCCAACCCTGTCCAGAACACAACTCACTGTACCATTCACATTCACTCCGTGCCATAATGTGTGCCACTCACTGTTTCAAACCACATGCCTCCAAGGACAGTTCCTCCAGAACAGGAGATCTGGAGAGCAGAAACAACAGCTGCTGCTGGATGTCTGCAGACTAGATAAAGAGAAAGAAAATTAGAGGAAACTGTATCATTTAAAACAAATCACACTAATTGCACAACCTTACCAAGCCTGAACACACAAGCCAATTCCTAATGCGTTTTCCTGCAATAGGGTACATCTCAGGTATATTCTCATCTATTGAATAAATATTCATACTGTTGTTTTTTTAGGAAGATATCACTGATGCTGAGTGAAGGCAAATTTTGAGTTTTGAGACATGTTTAGAAATAAAGTAATAAATCAAAAAGATAAGTTGAGAGAGGGAAACGGAGGAGAAGGTTGTACCAGTTTGAGTTCTCTGCAGAAGATCCTGGTAAACCACTGGTTAAATGATAACGCTGCTACCGCTATTGCCAGGTCCCTGGGGACACGACGAAGAGATGAGGCGAGAAGAAAAGTAATTACACCATGTTAAGTAGAACTATGTGGATATTTTAACGGGATATATTGAGTTAACAAATAGTGAAAAGTCTCTCCTGGAGTGATTCTTCTAAATCTTCCTGTTCACACACACACACACACACACACACACACACACACATTAATTAACATAAACTAAAACTAAAACACTGGACTAAGTGGGGATAATTCACCTGCTGTCCAAATGACAGAAGTGGAGAAGGTTAAACTCCCGACAGGCATGAACATGGTAAATGTTGTCAACGTCCTGGGGAGAAAGACATGAAAGATCACTTAACTTTCACATATATGGAATGTTACTGATAACACACTTATGAACTTAGGATGTTCTAAGTTCTCACCCACTGGATCTCCTCTTTACAGGGTATTTCGTTATAATCACACAGGGCTGCGTAGGTCTCAGAGAAGCCCCCTATTCAATTCACACATTAACACATACAGAGAGAGGTGGACTTAACAAAGGCCTTAGAGTCCCGGTCAAGACGCAAGCAGAGGCACACGGTCGATCTGTGTGGCCAGTATATTTTCGGGAATTTCGGGATATATGGCAGTGACGGTAAAATATCTGTAGGAGTGGTGACGGCTAATACTAATAAGTCACAGAACATAATTTCATGATTTCAACTCCACATCATTTGAAATATATATGCAATGTTTGTACATATCCTACCCCAATTCACATTAGAAATGAGATGTTAAATGAAACGTTTTAATGCGAAGATTAACAATGTTAGCAAAACAAACGCATATTGGTGGGCGTGCAAATGTATAAAACCTAGTAAAGCCAGTGAAGTACCACAGAAACCAGGATGTGCTTCCAATCGCTCCTCTGTGAGGCTGGTCAGAGTGCAAAGTCTCTGCTGGAGGTCTGGAGTGATATTTTTCAAAAGCTTCCTGTTCTCACACACACACACACACACACACACACACACACACACACACACGCATACACACACGCACGCACACCAAGTTGCGTGTGTGTGGAATGGTTTTCATGCAAGTTTGATCTCAATAAACAATGAATAGCCATGAAATGACCTTTGTTATTATATAAGTATATGGTTATGTTCTATGTGTGTCGGCTAAATTGTTGCTTTAATATAAACTCTGAGCTTTATAGGCACCTTGGTGACGAGTCAGGGAAAATCCTCTTGAGCGAGGCAGTCATGTGACTAACCATGGCTTCCAGATCCTCAACTTGCAATATGCTAAGAGAAAATACCTGCTGATCGGTCTCTAACACAACCTATGAAATACACGCACACGCACGCACGCACGCACGCACGCACGCACACACACACACACACACAAACACACACACAGTAGTGAAAATTAAGGTATAGCATTCGTTCAGCATTCGTTCGTTCTCTAGGAAAACAAACTTCAACATCAAAATCGCTGAAATTAACCATGTATTTCTTTATATTAAAATACTATTTATTTTTATTGACCATAGTCATTTCAGGCTTATTAATAAATAAATAAATAAATAAATAAATGCCTGTATACGGATTAAAACAGGAAAACAATACAAACAAAGCCAGGATGATGATAAAAGAGAAAACACAAAGAAACATTGTACAAAGCAATCATTAACATCTTCTGGTGGTGAGTTTGCCCCTCAAAAGCCCACTGTTGAATGCAGCGCGAGTATCAGACTAGTGTATCGGTCAAACAGGTAGAAGGTTGTTCATACTTATTGCTAACTAGGATAATATATTTTGGAAACCTTTCAGGCTGCTTTAATAAAATGTGTGTGTGTGTGTATGTAATGTGTGTGTATGCACATGCATGTGTACGTGTGTGTGCATGCATACCTGGGAGAGACTGCAAATGTTGATGGAGAAAATCTCAAGGAAACTGTAAGAGCTTTCCACCTGGCAATGGTGCGCGCACACACACACACACACACACACACGCACACGCGCACACACACACGCACACACGCACGCACACGCACACACACACAAAAATAGGGTTAAGAAAACTAAAGAAGAATATATCAGAAAAGGCATAAGTAAAAAGAAAAAACTTCATTTACACATGTATCCCGTCGGCCATTGCAGTAGAAAACGGAGAAAGAAACGTAATTCCTACGGTCAGAGAAGCGAGGATGGAGGCAACAATGAGAAAAACCCAATGGAAGTAGATCTCTGTGAAAATCTGAGAGCAGTGTATGTGTGTGCTCATGCTCATGACCAGTGAAACTTAACAGGGAAGCTAACTTTAACAGACCATCTGCTCTCTCTCTCTCTCTCTCTCTCTCTCTCTCTCTCTCTCTCTCTCTCTCTCTCTCTCTCTCTCTCTCACACACACACACACGCACACACATTTTCCTTTCTATTTACCTCTCTCTGTGTAAACTGTGGTCTGTGTGTGTAGGTTCTTTACTTAACTTTCCACTGCTCTATTCATGTATGTGAGTGGGTCACCAGGCTGTTTTTATAATGCATACTATTATCATATGTGATCACTGGCCTGTCAGTGATCTGTCATTCATTATCCACCATAATGGTTGATTGGTTGATTGTTGAGTTAATAATCATCGCTTTTCTTTAAAAATACCAACTTCACTCTTTTGTTAATGGAAAAGCATGAACACAAACAATCTCTCTCTCTCTCTCTCTCTCTCTCTCTCTCCCTCTCTCTCTCTCTCTCTCACACACACACACACTGTGTTTTACCCTGGCAGATGGCTTAGTAGTGAGTAAGAATCCTCTTGATAAGCTCAACACCTGGAAGGTAACAAAGAAAATGAAGGAAATGCTCTTAGTGCTCTGTGACTGAGATTGACACAAGACTTGTGGAGCTGGTGCTCCTCCTATTGGTACAGACTTGTAACTACAGGAGAAAAGCTATAGACTGCAGTATAGGTATAATAAAGGTACTTTCATAAATATGTGGCTGAGCCATTTTTTTAATTGTGCACCTGTGTCAAAGTCAGTTTGGGAAATCCTTTAAAAGGTTCCTTAGTGATATTTCTAAATTACAATGATATGGATATACTGTAGATATAGATATGGGTAAATCATATTGCTTGCCAGTTGTCTCAGCCTATTCCGTCCATTAGCACTACGACACATGAGCAACTCTGTGCTGAACGCCTGATACATACCTGTAACCTGTAACACAGGACTCTTTCGGGATGTAATACTGTTGATTTCCATTGGCTGTTAGCATTGTCACTCACAAGTATTTATCTGTGATTTCCAGTGCGGCGCTATTGCACTGATTTATTTGCAAATTTAAAATTAAACATTTATTTTAAGCAGTAACCGTAGCCTACAAATATTACAGATTTACAAGAACTGTAAACATCCAGAGTCATTGTAAGTTTAACGTCCAACATGGCCATTGAGATATGTAGTTGGTAATTGTGCATGTCAATCACAATACCTTGCTTGTCAAGTAGGCGGGTACTGACGCATTTAGCCAGCACTGTGTTCCAGACTTTACTATGTAAAGGCTGGCTCTGTGAGAATAGCTTGCCAGTAGCTGCTCCAGGGTTAGAACCTGCAACCATCTAGTTGGGAGTCCAACACCCAGGCTCCAGACTACCCCGCCCTCATAGGATAATATCTTATAAATTCAATGTTTCCGACTCCTCCATTAACTGGAGTCACCTATCCTGGAGAAGGATTGTTGATATTTGAACTATTTCAATTTGAAAACAGAAACACCTTCAACGCCTAGGGTGCTCCCTCAGAGGAGAGAAACACATTGCCAAGGCTGGGACTTTGTTGTGTGGTCTGCACCACTTCATGTGTGTTCCAATTTACAGAGCCAGGGCTGTGTAGAAACCCCGAAACATGTTTTCAGTGTGCAATAGGCAGTGGACTATGGGGAGTTATTCGCTGAAGTTTTCTGATATATCTTTTAATCGCTGACTGCACCTTCCTCCTGGAACCTATGTATATTTGACTCACCAACACCCGTTGTTCTGGTCTTCTCCCGGCCTCGGTGGAATGGTTTAATCCAACCATCTTCATCAGACAAACTTTATGTGGCTTCAACAGATCTGAGATGTGATCTGAACAAGAGATCATTATATTAGGATATTAATTTGTGTTCATTTTAGCATCGATTTAGTGAAAAGAGCCTTTTACTAGGACATAGAACTTTAGGGGCAATATATTTACCATTTTATAAATTACATATTGGTTTATTCTCATTATGGGTAACTTTGGTTAGTTAACAACTGTGTCTGTGTAAAAAGCAATGCAGATCATTCTTAAATAGCCTATATCAGCATACACAACAATGTGTAGTCTACATGGAAGGCCAAAGCATTACGCTACATACTATGTATCTATTATCATGTTCATGCTCTTGTTAAAGGACTACTTAACTCAGACTTTACTTAAACACTTTACTAAGACGTGTTCGGCCTTACCTTGCATGCTCTGAGATATGGTGGTCATGCTAGAGGCCATCCTGACGAGGCCAAGGTCTGGGTGCGTGTGGCTTCGATTCGGATCTGTCACCGTCCGACTCCGCTAACATCAAGATAAACACTGCTCACGGATCTGCTGCGCTCTGAATTCAAACGTGTAGTTTCATAAATAGGATATACGAACGCCAAGTTATGAACGTGATAAAGCAAAGAAAATCAACCAACACGTAGATGAATTGTTAATAGAAATGTTAGCACATCGTTGCTATGTGGCCTAGCCATGAGGCGGGTATTTGTATTTTTATGAAGAAGTAATCTGCGAGAAGAATGACAACTAAGAAGTTGGCACGGGCGCACACGCACAATGTGTGTGTAGCATTCTTGTGTGCATACGTACAGTAACTGACAGATACACACATCCTGCCCAAAACCACAGCAGGTACACAGGAAGCCTCTAAGCCATGTTGAACAGACCCTACTATTCCTGCACCACGCAGAAAGACGGGAGGTATGCTGAGGAGCCATGTCCCCCATACACAAGGGTCCATGGCATATGATCTGCATTCAAGCTGCATTTCCTAACTCGACGAGAATGTGTGTACTGCTGTTCCATAATCAGTGTTGGGATAGTTACTCCGGAATTGTAAGTTAGTTACTTATTACTTAATGACATTACTTATTACTGGGTAGTAAAAGTATTTAGTTACATTACTATATGGCTTTCACAATCCCTACCCTGTCCAGCCCCTTTCTAAAAAATGACAACCTGTGTCGCCAGCTCATTAGAACTGAATCATTTTTATTGGAACAATAATTAACCTTAGGAGTCAACAACCAAAAGGCTGCAAAACATTGCAGGGTCTCTAACCTGATAATTGGACAGGTTGGTTCAATTAGTCTACCCTAAGTTTGCTAGGAACAGAAATCTCGTTCTTAACTAAGTAATGCAATGTTACTTAATTAAGTAATTGTAATATAATTATTTTTTTTAAAGTAATTAGTTACACTACTAGTTACTGAAAAAAGTAATATTACATTAACTAGTTACTAGTACGGTAAGTAGTTACTGCCAAACACTGTCCATAATGTAACAAAAAAGTATATGTGATCGGTTAATTTACAGTAACTAGTTTGTTGTAAACCAACAAAGCATTTTATGAAACTAGACATATTTTAAGATTAAAGAAAGGCATGGATACAATTTCCTTGTTACCAAACAGAACAGGTAGTGTTTGAATAAATAGAGCAAGTTATTTGTAAAAAGAAAGCCATTTCCATTATAGAAAATGTGCTGCCGCTGTTAGGTTAATATTTAAGTACATAGTTGATGGGTTCTGATGACAACTAAATAAGATATTTATTTGCATACTATGCCAAGGCCATGCACGCGCACGCACACAGTCCCTCTAAACAAGAAAATCACAAACGAGTCCAGATGTTTCTGTAGGTACATTTTTATTTCTCAGCAGCTGTAGTTACATTCTCAATCTCAGACAATACAAGGGCTTTCCTTTCATGTGTTTCTTGGTCTTTAAATCAAAATTGTGTTCAAATAGTCTCAATCATTTTACCCCATGTTGGTCAAACAAAAAAAAAGGTATGAAAGCTTAACTGCAGATGATTCAAAAATATTTATTTAAAAGCTTTTTTTCCTGCGACGGCTAAAAAAAAATCCCCACTCACTAAGAACACTGCACAATGTTATCATGATTCTTCAGAATGAGCATTTTGTGATTAGCAAAATATAACAAAGACTATTTGTACACTAGTTCAAAGGACTATGACTTAGTGGCATTGATTTAGTGTACCAATAGCCCTTTAAAACCAACTAGTCTGTTGGAGTTATTAACTAAATATGCCAAACATAACTTCATTTTAAAACAGAGCTTACCCAATAAAGTTCCATCATTCCTGTCAAATTCACATAGTACAGCCTGTTATACAAAAATGTACCATCCTACAGAATTGTATTAGAGTGCCAAAAAAAAAAAAGCTATTAGAATGTATTACGTACAATACAGAACAGGAAATATGAAAACGTCATTCAGTTTCAGAGATTCAAATCATCTAACGAGAGGGCAAGTTCTTTCATTTCAAACATCTTTCCTGACACTAGTTTACTATGACTGGTGAACTGGCAGTCATCTGCCCTAATGCAGTCCCAGAATTAAGCCCCTGAACTAAACTGAGCCAAGATGTACATGGCAAAAAGATACACCATGCAAAGTTTTCAAAGCGGAGATCAGTTCAGTGGCATTGGTTTTACCATAGGTGCACAACAGTAGACAGAACAATAATATATTGTGGCAAAGCTTCAGTGATAGTCATTTACAGTTAAAATGCAGGAGGAATGGCAGACTATTATACACATACTATTTTCAACATTAGCTCTTTCACTCTTCTCTTTATGAGCAGTCAAGTTTACCAGTCAATTTTTCAATTAACAAGGCATTACAAAGAACAAGACAACTAGCACATGGGTGACTTGCTATCAATGTGTCAGAGAACTCATCTGTCACAGTAGTTGCCAAGCTGTGAGCAGCAGTTCACATACACCTTTATTGAAGCACCGCCATCTTAGCTTGGCCTGGACTGTGGCTTTTCTGGTGCTTATAAAACTAAACAGAAACAATCTCCCGTTAGCATTCTATATAAAACATCACCACCAGGCACATCTGAGCTTACAGCTTATGTTACCAGTTATTTTTTAACTTTAAAAATCAACATGCCAGCTCAAACATGTAGAAATGTGTATCACCATGTTGTGGTTAATGAGAAAACAAAATAAACCATATCCCTCTTAATTGCTCACAATATGGGTGAGCTTGCCTCAAGCCCAAGATGGTATGGACATCATTACCATTTGTAAATGCACCTACACCCCACTCAAAACAACCAGCCTTCAAATATTATACTATTTATAAAAAAACAAAAATGCTATTGTTCATATTAAATCAAAGCAGCAAAAGGTATTTACAAAAGAGAACATAGGTTGAACATAATGTTGAAACTTTTGCATACAAAAAACAAAACATACAATTTCATAGCAATTTCTATCAAAATAGATTCAATGCTAGTTATATAATTAATAGCTGGGCAAAACATCATCTTAGGTTTTAGATTTGATAAGAGAAGAAAAAAAAAAACACCTTTGCAGAGGCACGTTAATGAGAGAAAACGATCATCTTGTCTAGATGACAAGTAATTAGTCTGACCTCACAAAGAAAAGTCACTAAATTTCAGTACTTCCAATCAAAATCATAACCTAAAATTAATAAAAATAGATACTATTTGTCTGCATATTAATCTACCAAATGTAAAACAGTAATTAAATTAGTAGAATAGATGTTAGGATGTGAGTAATGACAGCACGAGATGATTTTGCACAGATTGCATAGAAGATTCAGATTCATTGTCTTCTACCATCTGTCACAGAAACCCCCTCCCCGGTGCCTTGATTTAAAAGACAACCTTACAGTTTAGTTTTTTTGGGGAATAAAACATTACATAAAAACAACTGAAACATGCACAACTTCTGAAAGGAAATGTCTAAAAATAAAAATAAGAAAAAATAAAAACAGACCAATCTGAATCTGAGAAGTTAGTTATCAAAATGGAGATATGGCTGCAAGGCTGAATGAAACAGCAAAGGAAACTAGTCTTAAGCGAGAAAAATATATCCTGTTCCAAAACAAAAATGAGGGTGGTCCTAAAATGAATGTGCAGCGTTCTGTTTTTCACCAAACACAATCAATATAAATGTGTGTTAACGGTATGCAAGTATTTACACATGCGTTAGAATACAGCTTTCTCTTATGTGTGTGGTTGTTTTGCTGCCACCAACTTGTTCTGCTGACTTTGATGGCAGGGACACAAGATGGCTGCCATCAAGCATCCACAAACAGCAAAAGGCAAAGGATGTGTGCGTGTGGGGTTGAGGGGTGGAGGGGCTGCCAAGCTAAACACCCACTCTGCTCTGTGTGTGAGATCTTTTGAACAGCTGTTCACCGGTCCATCATACTGAGGATCATCTCCGGAGTCAGATCACCATTGGCAGTAGTTGCTGCCTCGTTGCTGGGCAACTCCACAGTCTCCACCCCTTCTTCATCTAGGCCAACGCCCTCCACAGTTAGCTCCACCCCCTGCTCCAGGGTGACTGCTGTGGCTGTCTCAGACTCCTCCTTCTTCACGATGATGTTCTCCACAGCTCCTGTGCTTTCGTCTTCCACCTGGATGATGGCTGTAGCTGGAGGGAGGGAGGCAGGTTTAGTTCTTCATCACGGGAAGTCACAGACAACCACTGGCCAAAGCCAGACATTACCACAGACCACTTCAGGAAATTTGACTATAACACTGGAAGAAATCCTGAAAAAAAAAAAAGCTAAAAAATGCTTTATAATGGCCAAACCTTAACAGAACAGTGTTTTCTTAATCTTTGTCTTGGGGAAATATGGCAAAAATCTGATACGATACACAAATAACAGATAGACTTACGTAAACATGCTCCGGGACTGTGCTAAATCTGGTAACAAGCATCTTTACCCGCTATTGAGGTTAATGTATTTTGTACATGGTCCTTCTTACAAATAAATTTAGTAAAATAAAAAGGTAACCGATATTGTTTTAGAGAATAGATAGAGTATCATGCAAAATAATATCACGATACTCTGGTGTATCAATATTTTCTTACACCCCTACCATGAAGAGTCACAAAGATGGCTGCCGAATGGCCAGACTTGCCTATGAGGACATACTCTAATGTCAGTAGTGTTAGGGTTAGGAATGGGTACTCGAGTGAATGAACAATTACACCCCTACTAGTTAGGTAGTCCGGTACCCAACAACTCCACATTGCCATAGTTTTGGACATGCAGTCTGAACAAACAGAAAGCCAATTTGTTCCCATCTGCCATTTTGTCAACACTTTGCCTGTCACGACATCTCATCATGCATCCCATCAACATATCCATTAAACTTTCAATTAAATTAGCGGAACTTTATGAAACTTCAGTTCTTACCATTATCTGAAACCTGGAAAACTATAGCATATTCAATAGATTATTTAAGAGACTGAAACATCACGGCCGTACATCCAAGCAGTGCGTTTTAAGGTATTACACGTATCGCATGCTACCAGCATCTCTTTTTCTCCTCTCTCACTCCCTCTGTGTTCTGGGCATAGTCAGGCCGCCCCGCCCTTCCCCCCACTAATACAACAATAAAGAAGCTTCATAACGCATCGGTTTCCCCAATCACTAGTATATGGTTAAATACTAGAAAAGTTTACTTAACCAGCGGCCTTAAGAAAAGAAAAAGGAGGAAAATTAAATGACATGGCATGAATCTTAAGGCCGCGGCATACTACCAAATGCCTTTGGAATTAGCGATATTTATAACGCTATAAAGAAATATTTTTTATACGCCTAGAACACTCATTTGTGAGAGATTTGTTAGCAGGACATCCATTGCCATCTGTAGTGGGCTTCAGGCTGTTGCACTTGCGCAGTCAACGAGCACATGTACGCACGGACAGACATTTTTGGAGGTGCGCAACAGTCAGCGGACCCCCGCGTTCCGAGGCAAATATGCCATGGCCTTCAGCCAGAGGCCTTCCCCAGCTTGGCCGCAGGGCTGCAGCTGGATGCTATAGGCATGTTGGCTCACCTGTAGTAGTAGTAGTAGTACTGGCTGCAATCTTCTGAGCCACCCGGGGACCCTTGCTGGGGGTTGGGGCTGGTTTGGGGGCATTCTTTGGCGGGCGGCCGCGTTTCCTCTTGACGGGTGGCTCCTCGGGAGCCGGCACGGGCACAGTCGGCGGGGCCTGGTCCAGCTCGATGGTCTCCGACTCCTCTTCCTGCAGCAGGGCCAACTCATCCTCTGCTGCCCCTTCATCATCATCCTCATCGTCATCATCATCCAAGTCAGGGTCAGCATGGTCATCGTCTGACACGCACACACACACACGTATTAACTGTTGTCAAATCTGTTATTTCTCATGTCGCAGTTTATAAAAAGGTACATTAAGCGACTGCAAACATTTTAGCTTGATGTTTTGATAGATTTCAAATATCAACAAGCATTCTCCAGAATGACAAATTATAAAATGTGATATTGATTGATTGATAACATGAAAATTGAAATGTCGATATTCATTTAGATAATTTTTAAACCCAAGCAAAAACAAAAGGTTATGGGAAAGTGCATCAAAATGTATTCATAACAACACATTATCAACTGATACCAATGTGACTATTGGACTGGTACAACAGTAATTCCAAGCTACCAAGGAGGCATTTTGTTTTGGCCACAAATGTTTCCTCTTTGATTTCGATTATGTCATTAGCTTCTTCAGCCACACATCTTACGTTTCTGTCTAAATCATAAACAACTAATCCAAAAAGCCAATGGGCGCATCTCTCCATAAAAATAAACGGAATATTGTCTCAAGTCTACTACATTTTCAATATATTGCACCACGTGATATTGCTATAACGATACTGAGTTGATATATTGTGCACCCCTACTGTACACTACACTGTAACATGTGTATAGTGTCACAGTTAGGAGGCGGGAGAGTACACTGTAACATGTGTATAGTGTCACAGCTAAGAGACTGGACACTACACTGCAACATGTTCATGTCACAGCTAAGAGGCTGGACACTACACTGCAACATGTTCATGTCACAGCTAAGAGGCTGGACATTACACTGCAACATGTTCATGTCACAGCTAAGAGGCTGGACACTACACTGCAACATGTTCATGTCACAGCTAAGAGGCTGGACATTACACTGCAACAACGTAGACAAAACCAAACTCACCACTGTCGTCTCTCCTGCTGCGCATCTTTCTCTTCCTGCCCCGCCTCCCTTTCTTGGGGCTGGGAGTTCCATTCTCAGTTTCATCTATCTCACCGTTGCAGCCCTCAGAGTGGCGAGCCATGGTATTCTAATATATAAAAAGTTGTTCAAAATAAATAATAATAAGCAGTGAAATGTATCTCTTTAAACAACCATGCAATCTGCAAATTAAAAAGTGCACAGTGTAGCTAGGTCTTAGCTTTACAACACGACATGCAGGCAGCTTTTAAAGCCCAAATCAATAACACAAGCAAGCAACACGCCAGGTGGACAAGCCCGTTACTAGGGAACACACGGCAACACAGTAAAACGAACCGCGCTCACCCTGCGGGTGAAGGTCTTGCTGCACTTGGGACAGACGAAGGCGGTGGGGATGAAGTTGGGGTCGTGGTAGCGCTTGAAGTGCATGTCCAGCAACTGCTTCTGCCTGAAGGTCTTATCGCACAGGCTGCATCCGTACGGCTTCTCCCCCGTGTGGGTGCGGCGGTGCATCACCATGTGGCGCTCCTAGCATGGAGGGAGGGAGGGAGGGAGGGAGTCAGCAGAAAGAATGGAGTGGACACAGAGTGGACGACGTTTTTTTATAAGATGGTAGAGACGGAAAGTGAGTGGGAGAGAGATATATGGGGAAGGATTGGCAAATGGCCGCGAGCCGGATTCAAACCCCGGTCACCCAAGGCACTAAGGCCCATATGGACATATGGGAGTTATCCCATGCGCCACAACTCCACCCTTCCATGTCGACTTTTAACTAAGGAGGCGGGGGACTTGACAACCTTTATGCAGACCAGAAATGACCCAGCGTTCCATGCAAGTCAATGAAAGTCCACCGACTTCACTAAAACACTGCCCATTATTTCTCTTTGGGTGCATTCATGGGTATTTGGTAGGGATGTTCCTAGTGACAAATGTCCCTGTTGGTTAAACGAAAATTACAATTTAGACTAGTAGACTAATCTAAGAATACCAAAACAATCAGGCTAAACATTGTCAGCGTGTGTACAGGTTGCCAGTCTCTCCCTACCTGCACTTGTCGATCGTCTGTTTTGCCTCAGTGGATGGAGATCACGTTTTCACTTTCACTTCATCCTCATTTAATAAAATAGTCCGACGGCTTCATGTTCGGAAGATGAACAGTTACAGCGGCCCACGGTACAACAGTGGGGTGCCAATACAGCTCCGTTATTTACAGGCAGCAGTATGAGAGGAGAGTTATGAAACTCTCACATTATATTGATTCTTTAGGACTATATGTATGCTGCATCGGCTATGCAGAAAAGCTAGTTAGCTAATTATAGCTTAGTGTACTCGCATACCGTAGCTAGTTTAGCCTAGCAAAATGCTATTTAGCCTAGCAAAATGCTATTTAGCCTAACTGCTTGTTCACAAAGGGTAAACAAACTGTCAGGAACCGGACGGAATATTTACTTAAAATTTTTAACGATATTAAATGCAGTTGTACAGTAAAGTTAAAAGCTGAGGTTGTGTGAATCCAGATTCGTGTGATATCAGTTTCGTTTGGATAATCCATGACGCTGCACATATCAACACAAGAGCAAGTGGAAAATATCA
The DNA here is from genome assembly GCA_025447795.1 of Speoplatyrhinus poulsoni. Classification (NCBI taxonomy): domain Eukaryota; kingdom Metazoa; phylum Chordata; class Actinopteri; order Percopsiformes; family Amblyopsidae; genus Speoplatyrhinus; species Speoplatyrhinus poulsoni. Next base: position 17,445 of record JAOEGT010046529.1, read on the forward strand.
GTTTGCCGCGTTTAGCGTCGTCCCCGCTCGCCTTGCTACTATGAATCAGGAACGTATGGAAAATCAAGCGCTCCCGACTCCACTCGCAGCGTCAACAGATTTGTTTTGCGTGTTTCAGGTGCAGGCTGTGAGGCAGAAGAGACTGACTGAGCAACAACTTAAAATAATAAGTTTAACTGGACTGGTATTTATGGTGCCGACTAGCGATGGTCCCAGCAGTTAATTGTTTAACCGACTAATCAAGCACATCCCTAGTGGAGGATATTACATTAATTTTTACAAGTACCAATCACAATTCTATTTTGTATAGGTATCTAATATCTTTGGCCCTCCTGACGATCGATCGATCGATCGAGAGACAGACCGTCCCTTCTCACCTGTCGGCAGCAGTAGTCACACATGTCACATTTGAAGCGCTTTTCGTTCTTGTGAGACTTCTGGTGCTGGATGAGGGCGTATCGCTCGTGGAAGACCGCATCACAGTAACGACACTTCTTACCGGTCTCAATGAAGGAGTGCTGCTTGCGCAGATGGACGCCTGAGGGAAGAAGATATCGTTATTACAGGGTTCCCACTCCGAGTCAAATTCCCTAACAAAAAAACAAACAAACTGATTTACCATTACCTATATTAGCACAAAACAGACAAAATACTGTATAATGCAGTACCGCTCTCAGGAATTAGATATCGTTTCAAATGTTCCTGCATCAACTTTTCTCACTAAATATTATTCCAGCTAAGTCAAAATAACATAAGGCATGCTTAATTTTTCTGTCCTATTTCGTGTCTTTTGACCTGTGAGTATAATTAAGCTGAGTGGTAACAACAAATAAATAAACATGCTCCAAATAAAATTCCCTGATATTCTATGATTCAACAATAAAATATGAAATAATAAAATTCCCTGACTATCCATGCCTGGCATAGACCGTTTAAAATTCCATGATATTCCACCACCCGCGAGAACTCCGTTATTAATGCAGGCAGTTAAATCGTAGCCTTGTGAGACCATCACGTAGCAAAAGCATTCGTCGACCGATTAGAGCACAGCCGGGCCAATCAGAGGCCAGGCTGTGCTGTGGCCTCTGCGCATTACCCAGGTCACTCTTTCGGGCGATGACCGTGTCACAATGCGGGCAGTGGAACTTTGCCACATTCTCAGTGTGCTTCTGCAGGATGTGCATCTTCATGGTCCCACTTTGGGTGAAACGGGCGTGGCAGATGTAACACTCATATGGCTTCTCTCCTGGGGGAGGGAAGGCGGGAACAATAGGACTTTAGCACAATTCTGACATGCTGTAACAAATAAACCACGTGTGGGAACAGGGCCGGGCAAAAGAACCGTATCACCACAAAAACAGAGGCAGGAAGTCTCAGAGTGACTTATTCAGTGTCTTACATCTACATTATTGATGCACAAGTTGACTCACTTTGCAGAGGCCGTGGTTTCGGTTATAAAGAAAACAGAAGGAGTTTAGCAAAGTTCAGGTTGGTGGCTGAGGAGTTAAATATATAAATGTAACAATAACTGCTAAAACCCTATAACCCACCCACCCACCCAATAATTGTGTAGGTCCTTTTCTGCACACAAAAGCCACAAACAAGTTTCAATTATGGACACACATACATATATCCATATGTATGTACATAAGTGTTGTACCAAACGATATTTTTTTGGTGATTAATCTAGCAATTATTTTTTTTGCTAATTTCCCACCCTGACCGCGGTGTTGCTAAGCCTAGCTGTTATCGCAATTTATCGTAACATGTATTTTTTGACCATCTCTTCAGCAGAATGTTAGGATTATGGGAACCCTGAGCTTCTAGCATTTATCGATTTTTAAGATACAATACAAAATATAGACCTACGCAAAATCCACGCCAGCGCAGGTCTCAGGTTTCGAGGGTTAAAATCTGAGCTTCCAGAATCTGAACGGCACGTGATATTATTTTGGTGGTGTTGCGGTGCAGCCTTAAGCCACACACACACTGCAAGCGACTAGCAGCGTCAAGAGACAATTGAAAGTAAATATGATTCAGCGACTTGAAGCGATAGAGCGGTCAACGACACAAAGAGGGCTGCCACCAAGTTAAAAGTCTCAACTTCAGGACATCGTTGACCGATAGATTGGTTAAAACATTTCGAGTGGGAAGCATACGAGAGGGATACCTAGGCAACCAAAGCCTGGAATGTAAACAAGCGACCAATATTCAGCTGCAATGCGACGGGCAACGAGCGGATAGCATGCAGTGTTTTCTGGGCTTAAGAACAGAGCAGTGTCCTACCAGAGTGAGTCCTCATGTGTCTCTTCAGCTTGTATGTGTCCCTGCTGGCATAGCTGCACAGGCTGCACTGAAACGGACGCTCTCCAGTGTGGGAGCGGATGTGACGCTTTAGCTTGCTAACCTAGAACACAGACACAGCAGTTAACGGGAGACACTGATCCTGCCGCATTATTCAACGCGCGTCGTCTTTCCTGGGAGAATGCTGAGCATGTAGCGCAGAGACACTCACCTCCACACTGGCGTAGTCGCACATCGAGCACTTGAAAGGCTTCTCGTGCGTGTGTTTGTAGCGCCGGTGACGGACAAGCTCTCCGCTGGTCACAAAGGCCATGTCGCAGTCCGTACACTTGTGGGGGCGAGTTCCTTCACACAGACAAACGATGAAGGAATTGAGATTTCAATGAAACATTTAAAACAGAGCATGAATCATAGATGTCACGCGCGTTAGCCAATTGGTTGCAGGAGAGGTCAGTAGTCTTGCAGAGCTAGGCTTCACTTGCGTAAAGTCCGGGACATAGCGCTGGCTGAATGCGCCAACTAACTGTACGTGACGCTGTGTGTGGTTATTACCGGTGTGTGTGTTGAGATGGTTTCGGAGCAGGGTGACAGTTCTGAAAGCCCTCCCACACAGATGGCACTTGTGCGGCCTCTCGTCGGTGTGGCTCTTCATGTGCCTGTCCAGATTGGAGCGGCGGGGACAGGTGTAGCTGCACAGCTCACACTGAAATGTCTTCTTAACACCTGTTGGGAGACGAGTGCACACTCACTGAGTGTAAGCCCTGTTCAGTGACGCGGGAACACACACACACAAAAACAAGCCTCACCTTTCTTCTTAATTTTGGTGGGTTTGGGAGGCTTCATGTTGCCCACCACCTTCTCAGCATTGACCTCAGAGAGAAGACCCTCCTGCTGCTCCTCCTCAAAGTCATACACACTAACATCCATGTCCTTGTCCCCTTCTGCGTAGCGCAGACGACTCTTCTTGCCCTGCACAACAACACAACACAGGAGATGAATAAGTGAGGCGTAGGGCTAAAGTTTTTGCTCCCAACAACAAAAACAACGCAAGAGAAAGGGAAAAGGTTTATGTACGTGTACGCACCCCCC